>JAUELG010421911.1:0-12819 GCA_031471515.1 Dendraster excentricus | reverse complement strand
TGCCCCCCCTGCCCCCCCGGCTGTTACGCCACTTCTTTTTAGAAAGGGTTGGGTGCTTTAAAAAAAAAAGGCATTGGTTTCAACCATTTTCCATAACAAATTATACATGTGATGTTTTATTGAAATAATGATTAAATAAAGATATCATCAACAACTATTAATTAATGATTTTGAAGATTTTTGAAAAGGTGCAAGAATTTTTTTAATTTTTTGCAAACATCATCTAATTATTTGGGCCACAAATAATTACAAGATCAAATATATTTATTGGTATTTCAGCCATTTCCGGGTCGATTTTGACCAAATAAAGTTTATTCAATCTGTGCATGTTA
Source organism: Dendraster excentricus (assembly GCA_031471515.1). Taxonomy (NCBI): domain Eukaryota; kingdom Metazoa; phylum Echinodermata; class Echinoidea; order Clypeasteroida; family Dendrasteridae; genus Dendraster; species Dendraster excentricus. The sequence goes on along the minus strand of JAUELG010421911.1, from coordinate 12,487 downwards.
ATTCTCTCAAATTCGACACTCAGTTTTTCATTATCTCACAAAATAATTGCGATGTGCAGCGCCGTCTCTACCAAAACTAAACTTACCCCTTTAAATGATGAATGGATTAACTTTGAACTTGAAACTGTATAGGTTTATGCTGATGAGTACCCTTATGGGTAGAGAGCAGCAAATGGGAATAAATTGACTTGCTGTAGGACAAATGCGGTGTACTGGGTTTGAACTCGGAACCTCACCTCACGATAGGAAGGCACGCGCTCTACCGATCTGGCTATTCACCACATCTACCATCGTCTTTGGGCTAGGAATTTACGACCCACCAAATTTCATGAACCGACAAAGTACCAAAAGCACAAGGAAATGCGGCCGATATATTGCAGCTTTACAAAGAATCCCTCCATGTGAAACGAAATAATTGTTACTTTTAGCCACAGCTCCCACGTAACTTCGTAAATGGAACCATAGCAACGCATGACTTACGTAGTAGTATGCACCAGAGCATGCAAAGTTGTGCAAACTATCTCAGATTTTGTCCTCTTTTTTGACAAAATGAATATGCCGCCCGGTGAGCTGTTTGTATTTTTACTTTATTTAAAGAATTACTCGTGTGAATAACTTTTTTCACAACCGTATACTGATACACCCGGGTGGAAAGTAGTATATTCTCGAGTTTGAGTGACTAAAAATACAATTTTATACTGGTCTATTTTTAGATGGTCATGGAAAACAAAATTCAGAGTTGTTCAGACATTATAATAATTACTGGGCTTTTCAATCCAATAAAAGGCAAGTTCACCCTGGAGTAAAATTATGTTGAAACTTTTGATTTAGTGACGTAAATTCAAAACATGTTGACGTACAAACATCACAGGGAGTAAGTTGGGGAAACTAAAAAAATCATATTGATGTTGATTACAAAAGTGATTATTTAGTTTACACATATGCAATTATCTAAATTGATTGACAGTTGGGATGCAGAGTATAATTCTCGCCTCAAACTGAATACAATTTGACGAATTTGAATGTTCTGGGTTTATAATCTCTCGAACTTGAATGTCATAATAATGGAAATGCGAAGCGGCGAAAACGATTTGGCATTTTTGCGTTTTTTGTCAGCCCAAGCAAATTTTTGACGTTTTTAGCCTTTAGCCTTTTTAGCAGCCCAAGCCGCGAAGAGGCGATATTTAGCCCATGCCGCGAAGCGGCGAAATTTTTCTTTTGACATTTTTTGGCAGCCCAATTAAGGGGGGGGGGGGTGCACCCTCTATTAAACCCCCACTGGTACATGACTACATGTATCCCAATTCAGATAAGGAAGACTCCACGGTATCCAGATTCCGATTCTTCGCGCGAACGATTGTTACTAAATCAGACCATGCAGACATTGAGTTACTCTCGTTTTACTACTTTTAAAAACGTTATTCAATTTTTATGAAAATCTCACATAGCAAGTGATAACTCGTTCATGATATTATTAATAATAATAATTTTTGAGAAAATACAAAGTTAGTGGATCGCTTTAATTCAAGGAGCCGATTAATTTAAACGGAGTCATGTTTAGGACATGAATTAAATCTCTCCGTTTTGCTCGGTTAGAATCAATTCAGAGTACATTTCCTATTTAATCATACAAATTTACAACAATTACCAAAATATGGATACGAATAAATCATCATTTACTAAGATATATAAATTAAACGGAGTCATATTGAGGAAATTGATTCAATCCCTCCGTTTTACGCAATAGCTGACTTGTTCGTATATGGTTTGGCTTCAGTTCAAAAGAATATACAAGCCATCTCTCCCGATTATCATCATTTCCAAACAAAATAGGCAAAATAGAGCACACCACAAGATGCATGCGAAGTGCTAAGTATTATTTGTAACTGAGTCATGTTTAGGAAATGAATTGAATTAGATTAAGTGAATCTTCTTATACATTATATTGCATGTCTGATTCCTTGCACCTGCAGCTAATAAGTAATATTTATTACAAAATCCGGTCCACCACCCCTTGGGCGACACCCTCGCCCCTTGCTCAATATTCTAACGGAACTACCATGACTACAGGGACCTAGTAACATTGTCCAAATCCTCAAAATCCAGTTGAAATATTAGCGGTTCCTCCATACATTTGCTGTATTTTTATCAACAAAAAGGTGGGACAGGTTCAATTTTTCAAATTTCCATTTCGTTACCATGGTTATGATTAAGTGTTCCTGTTATCAAATTATCCAACAGATATCTATCGTCAGAACCCCGTACGAAGTGAGTGTAATAAGTTGGTGAATGCCACTTTGCATTTTTCACACAACACTTGGAAATAAATTTATTATAATTATATAATTGTATCAAACAGTCATCACTTTTGGTCAAATTACTAAATTCCTTTAAAGTTACATACGGCATTTGCATATAACAGCGTTTATATCAAAGATTTTGAAAATATAATCTGAACAGAGAAAATGATTGGAAAAAGATCGTGCATTTGTGACCTATAGGGGACCTAAAGGGGCGGTCGCATTGGACACGACTATACCCGCGAATGTCGTACGCATTATTACGAATCCATGTGAAGAAATTATTATATTCCATACACTTCATGCGCGCATAGTTTTACGGCGATTGGCCGCCCTGCGTCCGAGAGCATAATTTGCCTGGCCTTTTATGGGTAAAACGGCTTGCCATATATTTGTACCAATGCGTACCGCATTCGAAGGTCTAGTCGCGCTGTTGCTCAATAAACTGAATCATTCATGTCATTTAAAATACACTTTGCGAGGAATATAACAAGCTAGTGCTGGTCATGAAAAAGGGATAAGGGGGCAGGTGTTTTTTGGTCAAAACATTACCGCACATCCCGATATTTAATCTCTTCATTTATATGATAAGGAGGTGCTTATAAAATGTTTAATCATGAATTAAACATTAAGGTGTCGGAGAAGGCTTGGGAGATGTGGAATTAATCTTCATGAATTATGTTTAGAATACTTTTATCGTTATGGGCAAGACAATGCATTATCTTGTCTTTTCTTCTTTCTTTTGTTTGTATTGTTTTGCTATTGTATTTTATATTGTATTTCGTTTATGAATATAAATTGTCTCTTTGTACGTTTACATTTTACATTTTTGGAAATATGGACATTAATTTAAATCAAATAAATTTATAATTGTATCTGATTGTTGAAACACAAATCTGATACGCTCAAGTATGCATAACATGCCATGAAGAGTATACAGCTAGACTAATTAAATCATAATCATATTTTAATTATTTCAAGAAACGATTGCAACACTTTTTGAACATGATCAGCACGTCGGACGATTTGAATAATTTTCTCTTTTGTTTAACACAACTTTTGTTTTGAGTGATTGACTTTCGCCATTTTTTTGTCAGACTGTCACCTTGTAATCTCCTCATTATGTTAATGCTAACATGCTTTAATTATGCATTACCGACTAAGCCGTTATACATAACTTTTTGGAAATTTAACAATGTTTTGGACAAAATATGACGTATGTCCGGTCATAATATTTCCATTTATATGTTAAGTATAGGGGATTAAAGGCTCTAAAGTGATGGCAAGCAGCTCATACTAAATATTGATAACATAAGCAACTTCAGACACCTTTGGTTTCAACCATTTCTATTTCTATTTCTATTGAGATACAATATTAATATGATTGATGGCTAAACAAGTATTCAATAGAGGGATCATCGGCAACAAAAAATTAAAGCCACTTCTGTATATTTTTGAAAATGTGTAGGATTGTATTATATTTTCTTAAATTCTTTTATTTCATTTTTTTTTAAATAAAAGATAACGGTGTGCCATTGTGCCTTACGCACTGCGCGCAGGACCTTCGAAAAGGGTGCATCGCACATTTGATTTACGAAGGCACTAGAACCACCAATTCTTAGGAAGGATAATTAATTTATGATTATCGACATGAAAGAGAGTATAAATACTCTTGCTTTCTTTCTGAGATACCACTTGTTGTGACACCAAATGTTGGAGGAGGGAGCTTCTCTGAAAGGAAATTCGCATACCGTTCATCTCTTGCGTCTGTTATTGACTCCCTGATTGCATATCTAGTAATGTAGTCAACGGGTTAACCAACATCTGACTCTCCTCGCCGTGGACACAGTGCAAACACATCGGGGTAAGGGGCAAGGAGGGTAAGTGAAATATCAAGGAGCTTCTATTCATACGATTTCTACAAGTTATTGGAGACTCTAATCATATCTTTATCATTGGAAGTTTCTTTCAAATAAAAGATGTGTGATAGTTCCAACAAAAATGAAAACATGCTTAATATTGAAAAGGTGCACATGCATTTGCGACGAGCCACAGGAAGACCTACCACTTGTCGATAATTTTTTGTTTTGCAAGGCTTCCAAAGATCCAGTACTAAGGATATATTTGAAAATCTAAATTAATATTATCCTTCTGTTACATAACAAAGGCTGAAATGTAACTTTGTTTAAATTTGAAAATAAGTTTGATGGACGACTTTAAAGGGACAGTTGAGTTTTGGTTTGGAGGGCGCTACACACATTTCACTTGCAAGATAATGAAAAACTTCGTGTCAGTTTTGCTAGATTTTAATGACAGAATGCTATCTTTTTTTTTTCTTCATTTTTTAAATCAAAATCAGAAATGGCTGAAATATCCATAAACAGTACAGTTTGTAATAATTTTGGGGCTCCACAAATATTTTATAATTGTGTACATGTATATTGATATTTTTTCAAAGTCTTACTCGACTTTTAAAAAAATTACAAAAGCGGTTTATAAATAGTTTATTTTTTATTAACTGTCTATCTAATCACAAATTCAACCAAACATTTGCATGCATGATAGTTTATTTTAAATGGTTGAAACCTATGAGTTTGAGGAAATGGTCCACAATGAAAGAAAGATAGAAAGAAAAAAGAAAGAGAAAAGAAAACCATGACCGTTTGTCCAATATGGCCAAAATCATGTTTTGCTCTTTAATTCGGCGCCATCTCCCAATTGAACATGTTGAATGTCAAGATTATTATGTACAATAGACGTCCGAACAGACTTCAGTCACGTGACAGTGGGTGCCAACAACAAAATAGTTTTTATTTTTTGGCTAAATTGTGCACGCGGAAGTCTCTCAGTGCCACGGAATCCAGAAAAGAGTTATTTCCCAGCTTTGGAATTTGCTGAAATACATTACTGGATAAATCTGCACTTTGTAGACGCCGAAATGAAAATCACCATCAAGAGATGAAAAATAAATTTTGGATAAAACGAGGGTTGTAATATATCTTAATATTTCTCTTTTCAAATTGCCTTTCCCAGGTGAAGAACTGACCTAGCAAGTATCACAATCTCAACAGAGCAGTTCTCATAGAGAGATAACTTATAAAGTGGACAATTCTCCAAGACCGTCTGCGAACATTTAAAGAACAAATTAAATTTGCTCGAGTCCAAGGCTGATCGGAAGATTGAGACACATCGGATCGGAAGTCCAGTATGGCAAGCACGATTCCCCCAAAGCGATGCGGCATTGCCTCTCATTTCTTTCTGGCCTGCCTGGTGAAGGCCCTCGTTGTCAGCATCGCGACATCCACTGGGGAAAGCGGAGACCTGTGTCACTTCTGTCAATGCACTCCATCATTTATCAACTGCATGGGTGTATTCAGCGAAGGCAACATCTTGGAACGCCTGTCGAAGGACGAAGATCTCACACATCTCAACATCGCGAGCCCGCCCTCGAAGGTGCGTTCGGAAATGTTTGCAGAGCATCAGAATATTACAACCCTCGTTTTATCAAAAAATGAAATTTCATCTCTTGATGATGATTTTTTAATTTCCTTTCGGCGTCTACACAGAGCAGATTTATCCAGTAATGTATTTCAGCAAATTCCGAAGCTTGGAAATAACTCTTTTCTGGATTTTCTGGCACTGAGGGCCAACGCGATTCAGGAAATCCCGAAACATTTACGATATGACGCGCCGAACATCTCGTCCCTATTTCTGGATGACAACTATATCAAGGTTCTGAATGGAAGTGATCTACCTCAGCGACTGGCCAGGATACACCTGTCCAGAAACAAGATCCGCGCCCTGAACCAAGACGCACTCGAAGGTCTGAATGTACTGATGATAGTTGATCTCAGTTACAATAACATTACATTTATCTCCTCGTACGCACTGTTCCTGCCATCGTTGGCTGCAATCGACCTTGCGCATAACAGGATTGCAGTAATCGAACCTTCGGTCTTCCCTCGAGGTGTGGACAGCTTAAATTTAATACTATCTGGAAACAGGTTGCGTAACCTTTCGTACCTTGAAGGCCTCCGCTCGCTGACGATTTTGACTGTGGTGAATTTACAAGATTTCGACAAATTAGCACACGTTCCTAAATTTGAAGGCTTAACCATATTTAAGGCAGACGGTGTCAGAAATCCAGAGATTGTAAGCATCATGTTATCCAACTCTCCCAAGATGCGATACCTTTATATCACCAATGGACAACTCATAACAGTTAATGCGCTGAATCATTCAGTGTTAGTTCGCCTAGACCTGTCTTCAAATCGCATCGGATTGATTGGTAAAGCATTTTCACTACCTTCCCTCAAAATACTCAAATTAAGGGATAACTGTCTTACATCGTTTCCAAACGTATCTGGACTCCTCTACCTGAGGGTGATTGATGTCTCACGTAACGAGATAGTAGAGTTAAAAGAAGATCATTTGCTCAACTTACCGCGATTAAACGAAATTGTTCTAGATCATAATAAAGTAATCAGTGTTGACGGTCATTATCACTTAAGCAATCTGCATACGTTCTCTGCAGCTCATAACCAAATCTCGGATATACCTCACTCGATGTTACTGAACGTTAAATATTTATCATTAGATGGAAATAATATGAATACTTTTCGCTCGTCAGCAGTTACCCGAATCGGTCTCAAGTTTCTAACGCTGAATGGAAACAAAATTGATGTCATCGATCCAGATTCTTTCCAATACATGACCGTGCTAAGAATACTGTCCATAGCGAAGAATAAAATAACGCAAATTCAAGATTTACCATTGTTCCCAGCATTGACTAGCCTCACTCTTGATAACAATCCTTTGCAATTCATCGGAGCGCACATATTCCTTTCCTTACCAATTCTTAGGACGTTATCTCTGAGGTATACCCAGATAGCAACAATGCCAGAAATGGATGGTACGTTTCCTTTCATGCAGGTAATCGACCTTCAGAAAAGTGCCCTGGTGGAATTTCCAAAAAATATCTCTCACAATTTCCCAAATCTCAACACGATGAAGCTAAACGATAACATGATCAGTCGATGGTACTCCGGTATGTTGACCTCCTTCTCGGAACTGCGAGATCTCGATATCAGCAACAATCCGATAAAAGCTTTTGATATTGACACAAGCTTTCCACCCGAACTTAGATATCTAGCTCTAGGCTCTGCCTTAACGGGTTATATAAGTCCCCGTTTGGTGAAGAGCATTGCAAACCTTACACATCTTGTACTTAAGGGATCACGATCCGTGCGTTTTCAGGATGAGTTATTTTGTAATGACAAGAGGATTGAATTGACAATGGATGGCCTCACATTCGATAAAATCAATACTACCTGTTCGCTAGCAATTCCATTTACACTTACATTGTCACATATTCTTCTCGACCGCTCATTTCTCGACATGATATTTAGTCAGGGAATATCAGTATTTATCAGAAACATATCGTCGACAGAATATGGACAAGGGGACAACAGTAATTCAATAGTGTTTGCGAAAGAACTAAATGCACTCTCCTTCACAAATAGTAGACTCGGTGAAGTCCCCCGGATCCTTGCACCATCAGCAAGCGTCTTGAACCTCAGTGGTAACCATCTAACAACCTTCAGTTTTGAAACTATCGCCAAGTTTTTCCCAAGTCTCCGCGCACTCTCTCTGTCCAACAACCGCATACGGGTCCTGTCCAGTTGCGGGATGTGGAACGCACAGCGCAATCTCAACGAGCTGTATCTCGATGGAAACCGTCTCGAAAGGTTTTCACACTGGATATGCGAAGACGGATTGGTGTTTCTAAGAGGATTACAAAAGTTCGACCTGAGTAACAACAACATTTCCTTCCTAAGCAAGGACCTATTTCCACCAAGTATTTTGAAAAATAGATATGCGTTGACCATCTACTCGCATAACAATCCTCTAATCTGTACATGCGACCAAAGATGGTTAATTGATGTTAAGGACGTCGTCGAGGTTATAGGCGGTCGGTGCGTTGCGCCTCAAGACAACAAGGGCCGGGAACTCTCAGAACTGATGGACAACTATTTCCCGTGCGAGCCATTGATGTCCGATAACAGAATCTGTACCATAGCAGCAAACAACACCATCCTGGTGGAATGCCCTGCACTGGCCCATCCGAATCCAATGGTAGCATGGTATCATCAAGAGCCCAAGGATGCCATGGATGACAAAGGGCTGTTCACCAATTTGTCAGGATTGAGCTCCAATTGTAGCGACGCGGGTGCAGAGCAGCAAGCACTAGAGCTGACACTTGACGACTGGATCTCGGGAGATGGCGAGCAGAATGTCCTCTTCTCGCTGACTTGCCTGGCGTCGAACATCCGCGGCTCACTAGCGATCGACGTCAGTGTCAACATCACCTACTATGATGTCAGAAGAGCTGCCACCCCGAGCCAACGGGGCGTTAATCGAAGCCTGTCTGTAAATTGTCAAGCAAAGCGTCATACTGCTGGGGCTGGATATGGGGGTTGCACCAACGAGAGTGAAACCTTCGATACAGTGGAAAGTACAGTCAATTCGTCAGGTCTTGTGAAAATCGCCGTAGAAGAAACTAGTGGCCTTTTTACAATTTTGTGTTGCTTTCTTCTTCACTGTCTCTTTCTATTTCATTGTTGTAATATTGTTTGAATTAATGTACTGTAGTACTAAGTAGTGTTAAGTTTGTAATTCATGTACAATTCAGTTAGAAGACTGCGAATTATGAAACAAATACATCCAGCTAGTTAGTTACCTAGTACATGTTATCGATGATCTATTATACCAGCATCTACTGTATAGAGTAATTGTATTTTCATATCGTGCATTGTATCATGCGTAAAGGGATATCGATGTTCATTCATATTTGATATTTAGTAATCACTTGATAAGCGGTGCTTTGGATGTTATAACTTCTTACATGCTCTTAATTAGCAGAGCAATCAAAGCGAAAGCCACATGGTGGCAACGACCTCATAAGGTGTGCTTTCTCTTAGACCGATGTAACTTTATGGACTTGAGGGATCAAGGTTAACAAAAATATAGGATTCTCCGCAAAACCTTGAGGGCTTATGGATGGTCATGTTTTGAATAACTTTATACATATGTGAGCCAGGATTATGATATATCATGATATATATGAATAAGGAACTAAATAAGGAATCGTGAACAGGGGTGGATCTATCTTTTTGCTAGGGGGGGGGGGGGGGGAATGCCGATGCAGAGCATCGTCCACGAGCCGCGAAGCGACGCAGTTTTTGGCGTTTTTCTATACACATCCCATTTTCACTTGGCAGCCCAAGGTGAGGGGGTAGATCCGCAATTGGTGGGACAAAGTAATAATGGCCTATGTGGTCATGTCCCTACACCGCTTCCCATTCAGTTTCCTATCCGTTCCACATACGGAAGGTGCTAGAGGGAAAAAAAAATAATCGGGACCAAGTTCGGCATGGACTAGTACACATTTATAATTCGACTCCCGTTTCGCGAGAAACATAACATCATAAGCTTTGCTAGATACTGACTGTTTAGCTACATTTTAGTCGGAATGGAAAGGAGATGCGCTGCAGTGGGACTAGGTGTAGGCCATCGGGAGCTATCTTCACAGTGAGTCCGAATGCCGTCAGCATCCATCTCAGATTAGTTCAGTTCTATGACCAGTATTCTGAAGTTGTGTCCTGTCTAACTAAACAGTCGTTTAACTTAGACACGACTTCAGAATACCGACCTAAGTATCTTACTTATCTATCATTGCTGCTCTCTATAATTATATACCCACAGGTGTTTCACAAATATCCCAAGTTGAACTTGATTTATGTTCAGAATGTCCCAGGACATATCACTGAAAAGTGTCCAAATTGCATTGGGTATAAGGGTGTACAATCATCGTAAGTAATGGTGACGGTCTGTGCTTGTGGACTTGAGTCGCACAACGTGCTTTTCTGTAAATAATCAATAAAATTAAAGTTCGATTCAACAATTATCATGGTTATCTGGTTATGGCAATCAAACCTTTGTACAAAATCGTCTACATGTGCACTGCAGATTACATGTTCTATGATTGTGTTTGTTTGAGTATATGTTTGTGTGTGTGCATGTGCGTTTGTGTGACTGTGTATACGTGTGTATTATGTGTCCGTTTGTTTGTGTGTGTGTGTATGATGTGTGCGTGCGTGTGTGTGTGTGTGTGTGTGTGTGTGTGTGTGTGTGTGTGTATGTGCGTGTGTGTGGACACGTGTGCGTTTGTATATATGTATGTCTGTGTATGCGTTCGAATATTTGTTCATTTGTTCCTTTCCTTTCTTTGAAGTCATCCTTGGCAGTGTGAGACCAACATTGCGATGATCATGCAGGTATAACATTGCACAGCAGAGATCATCTTCCGGCTGTCACAGCTCCGACATATTGCAGTTCGTCTTTTTTTCGATGCTGCAGAAAATGTGGAAGTTGAATTCGATCGGCACCCACATTTGGTACATAATCCGTGAGAGGTCTGTTAGGTTTACAATTACATTCGCCATCATGATAATGATACTATAATCGTAGACGATCGGCGGCGGTTAGCCCGTGATCACAAAGTAGGTCGTGCAAGTACGGAGCCAGGGATCGGAGGGGATCCTACCTTGCGCATGTTCGTCTGCCAAGTCTTGTCAAATGAGAGGGAAAAAAAGGACGACACATAATTAGGTACCTTCCGTTGAGGTTACGCGCTAACAAGTGTCTCCTGTATTAACCCCCCACTTGCCAGTTATATTATATCTAAGTTGAATTGTAATATGTTTACTACGTGTGGCACTGGGAGGGTTTACTTGCACAACTCCTTTGTACTTCGTCCATGTGTAACCGCTACGTCACTAGACATGCTAGATGTGACGGCTAATAAACGGTATAATTATGTTCCGTCAATACAGGTTTCCGCACGGAAGTTTGGGTATTTGCATAGTCAGTGGCTGTATGGAATTAGCCTACATTGATAAGAGGCAAGTGCTCATAGATCCCTTCCACCCGCCGACGCCAAATTCCCCCTCACCCCCCCCCCCCCCCCCCGGCAAAAAGTGGGAGGAGCGAGGAGGAGGAGGACAAGAACGAGCTAGGAGCAGATTTGGATGTGTGTGCCTTCTTATGTATCATTTTTGTCTCATTTTGTGAGGGGAGAAAAAGCTCTAGGGGCCGAGAGAAGGGGACGGGGGGGGGGGGGGGGTGTTCGACAAAATCCAAAGAACATGACCGTAACGTTTAGCACAAGTCTTGTTTGCAAACATGGGTTTGAATTCAGTCTTATCTTTGTTACACGAGTTAACCATCAACTGAGCTAATTCTTGTCGAGCGACAGAACAAAGTCATGCATGCAGCTGGAATTTGATTAAAATGTGCATTTTCACTGGGTGGCGCCATTATGATTTGATAATTCATCGACAGACTTCCCATATAATCTGACCACCGCCCTCTGCAGGTGCAGTCGTAGCGCCTGTTTTATTCAAAACTTCGCCCCTCTATGCAGAGTCTATTCGATTACAGGATGATTGGTAATTGAATTTGATCTTTCCCTGAAGGGTGGCGAACCCCGACTGTCGATATTGACGCCTAAAGTATACTTTTGAGGGACTTGCCTACAAAGCTGCATCATTGGGAGAGGTCGTTTTTTTATATTTAAAAATTATCCACGAAAAGAGGAAATGAGACTTTCTACTTTGTTTATATAAAACAATTATACAATCAGTAACAAAGGAAATTCATGTTAAATTTATAACTGGGAGAGGGGACCGGGGGGGGGGGGGGGGGGGGGTTGCACGGAGGACAACATGTCGGAAGTTGTCCCTTCTCTTTGTATGCAGCATTATCATTAACACCCCCTCTCCCGGCCCCTTTTATTGTACTGTAAAGAACTTTAATTCGTCATTATTTTGTGTGAGATAATGCAAAACTGAGTGTCATATTCTACAGAGCACACCATTTTAAATGACGGAAAATATTGTTTTGACCCAAATCGGTTCACAAATGGCACCATAATGAGAGACGAAGCACAATATTACCCTTTTGTTAAACTTCTTCTGTTCGAAATGTCATAAATTCCTCACGACAATCATGCATGGAGCATTGCACATTTTGGTTCAGTTATTGGACAACGTATGGTATTGGGTTCTATTACCGGATACTTTTAGTTTGACAGCACAAAACTATACATTCGATGCATAAAATCAAAG
>JAUELG010421800.1:0-12821 GCA_031471515.1 Dendraster excentricus | reverse complement strand
GCTCAACCACTCTCTCTTTCTTTACTTCGTGTACTCTAATTTCCTTCTCTAAAGCGCTTAGAGGCTTGTTTGCATTACGCGCTATATAAATTTGTCATAGTATTATCATTATTATTGTCATCATAATAAAAATAATGACACATATGATTTTTTGCGCTAAACCGGAATTTTTAAGCGCATAATTTCCAGACTTTAATTTACAACCAAAGCATCAACCAGCAGATATATTCTTGCTTAATTCAGAATGAAATGAAATAAACAAGGAATACAATCGATGTGCACCTCTTGGACCGACTTACAACTGAGCACGTGTGCATACAATATCAATCATAAATTGAAAATTTGGGTTTTTACTTGTTCATGACCTAGAACAACTTAAGAAAATCGAATCTGAAAGATATTTAGGGGCATGGCCATGGATAACTTTCAGCGTTTCCTTCAGCGTCTCTGCAGATATTGCATCCCAGCTGCAGGCCTTGTTGTTCTTCAGCTGTTTAAAGGTAGGGTTGAGTATCGGTAAATCCCAAAGTGCCCCCTATTTTTTATACGATTTTAATACATACGATTTTAATGACAAAATAAACTTTATTTGATCTAAATCGGTAAAGGAAGGGTTGAAATATCCATAAATATATTGTGTTCAAAAGGGTTAGTCACCGGCCATCACTTTGCGATATTGAAAAAAAAATGTAAACTTTAAAACATGCCGTAGACTGCTGTGAAAACAATCTAAATGGATATTTGAAATGTCGTTGGGGATAGTTATTTTGAATTAAAACATTAAAGGTAGGGTTGAGTATCGGTAAGTCCCGAAGTGCCCCCCTAAATTTTTTGCGAGATAATGAAAATGACTGTCAAATTCGAAAGAACGTACGATTTTAATAACAGAATAAACATTATTTGGTCAAAATCGGTTCAGAAACGGCTGAAATATCCATAAATATAGTTTGCTCAAAAAGGTTAGTCACCGGCCATCACTTTGCGATATTTTTGAAAATTTTTAGAAAAATTCAAAAAATACCGTAAAGTGCTGTGAAATCAATGTAAATAGGTTTTAAAAAATCGTTGGTGATATTTCTATTAAATCAAAACATTAAATGCACAATTTTATATGAACAAAGGCTAAAACCAATGATTTGTTTGAAAGTAGCGCCCTCTACGTTAACGGGTTTTTTTAATGATAACTTGAGAATAACTTCGTTGTTTAAAATTATTTAAATTTTTTGAGCATGGTAAAGTTATTACTATTACTTTTGTTCATAATGGTGCCCGTTTTGGTTACGTTTTGGTTTTGACCAATACTCAACCCTCCCTTTAAATGCACAATTTTGTATAAACAAAGGTTAAAATCGATGATTTCTTATAAAAAAAGTGCCCTTTTGCGTTAACGGATATTTTTGAATGATAACATGCGTTGTGCTTGGTGGTTTAAAATTGTTTATACTTTTCGAGCATGGTGAAGTTATAACTATTACTTTCTTCCGTACTAGTGCATGTTTTGGTTACTAAAGTTAAACTTTACCAATACTCAACTCTCCCTTTCATTGCTGCTTCTACTTATCCGATTGTATATGGTATACTAGGGTGTATGTAGATGGAGTGTCTGGTATGGTGTAAATAAATTGTCATAACTTGGAAATTGCAAGTCCAGGTGAGTGCTAAAGTGAGTGCTAAATATTTCGCCTCAATATTGATAAATCCTGTATTCATCGTTTAAGTTCAAGTTCATGCGCTTATATACTCGCGTTTCAAAAATTTCCGCGCGTACGCGCCAGTGCGCGCTTTTTTCCGCGCGTAAAGCTAATAAATAACTAAATTTGCATTATTTCTATGTTTTGCAATCCTTATACATTCTTTAATGCACCCTATCAGTTTAAGGCTGCTCATAATATCCGTGTACGCGTGCGTTAAAGTCAAAATCAGGCGCAAAATTGGCAAAATATGGTAAAAAAACATCATTATTTTCATTCGCCCATAACTTTATCAAAGTCCATTTTCCTTTTAGTTTTCGGATAAGTTATGAGTTGTAGATACGAATTTATACCTTATTTATGCCGAGTAAATGTAAAAAAATCATCATTGTGGCGGTTTAAAGGGACTACAGAATGCAACATACTTCGGCACTTATTTCATAGTCGATGTCTTGTTAAATGGGTCTGTCGAAAAAAATCCCTGGAAATAAACACAGTAGAGATTTTAGACCAATTTTCCGATGCCAAATCTCACTTAGCAGACAGTTTACGCCCCACCCACATTAAGGGTCATGAATCGGCAGCGTGATTGACATGCGATTTGACAATTAATTGGCTTACGTCATCTAGAGAATTTATTTCATTAGTCCGTTCTTTAGATGGTGTCACATTTTAGCGATTAAAAGGAGGCGTTCCCATGACAATTCGATATTAACATATTGCTCCAAAATTGGCCAACTTCATTTGATATGAATGGCAAATCTTTTTCTCGAGGAAAAGGTACGTATAGAGAGCATAATTGTAAAAAATAGGCCATCTAGACGTTGAAGTCCCTTTAAGTTAAAAATGCGAATTTTAACCTTTCGACAATATCTCGCTTATTTTCCTTAGATTTTCTCCCAGATTTTGATGTGTTGTAGCTGTGAGTATGCTGTGAAAGAAATGTGTTCACTATTCTCAAAGAATATACATTTTATCATGTTGTAGTGTCTCTATAGAATTGTTATTAGTCTGTCTCGCGTATTTGCGCGCGTAACGCAAGCAAATAATAAACTTATTATTTTAACACAGGTTTTGCCTTCTTGGAACATTATTTAGTACTCTCCATCAATTTGAGTCAGTGTTGAGTCAGACTAAGACGGAGAGCGCTCGTTAAAGTTAAAAAAATACGCGCGCACGCAAATTATGGTAAGATCATACCTTTTTTATCGGCCACAAACACCCAGTTTTCTTTTAATATTCGGTTATAACTCATTTACGCCAAATAAATGTAATGACGTCATCATATTAATGACTAAACACTACTTGAAAATGCGAATTTTAATGGATTTTAAAATCATCTACAGCAGACTTTCGACCATATCTCGTTTATACTCCATCAATCGTATCTCATACTTTGATATGTGGTAGCAGAGACTATGCTCTAAACGTCGTTTACAACAGAAAACAAAACGTGTTCTGAAAGCATGACATTTTCCGTCGAAATATTTAATATCATCTTACCAAAATTTCAGTACGCATCACCTAATTCATCAATGTGACGAATTCAATGTCTAGTTTATATTTGTAATTATTACACAAGATAACCGAAATTCATAATGCATTATAGTGTTTATTTGTGTTGTTTCCACAATTACTGTGCACCTGACATAGTTGAGTCACAGGGCAGAGCTATACACTTGAATCTCTGACATTCGGAGTTCAGGTTGTCTAACAACTTCGCGAATACACGATGTGGTATATATGTTGAATATGTTGAATTGTATATAAATTCATAAGTGCATGCCTTCATTTATTAAATCATTATTACGTTTTTATGAATTTCAGACTGGGCGGATAGCGAGCCAAATAACTCGGGTGGCAGTGAGTATTGTGCCGAGATTTACACACAGATACGAGGCTTGATGAACGACCAAGATTGTATAGCTCCCAGGCTCGTCATCTGCGAGAAACCGACAGGTGGGTATATGACATGAGTACTTTTGTATTTAATTTCAGGGGCCGAACATCGTGCAATAAGAAAAACAAACGCGCTGATATTTTCCTCCTGCAATACTCAATCTGTACCGTAGATTGTTGGAACAACCAGCTTCCCAACTGGTAAGAATGTTGATAGCCTGGTAACTTCCAGCTTTAAGTGTACACCAATTTGGTTTTCCCTCATTATTTTACTTGCAAAAAATAAAACAAAATAAATAAACATTGAGAGGTGTTGACGTAGGACAACGTAGTATGATTACGGTAAGGGAAATGAGGGTTGAAGGGATAGTTGAGTTTTAGTAGAGAGGGCGCTACACATGATAAGTTTAGTGTGAGATAACACAAACTGACTCAGTTTTTGTTATATCACACTAAATTTATCTCAGAGACAATACAATATATTTGATCAACAGCTAAAATATCCACAAACGTTACCATGGTAACTACGTGTAAGAAATGTGGGTGGCCACAAATGTTAGCTAATTTTGAATCAACCGTTACATATTATTTTTAAAACGGTTATAATGTTTTATGATAATTTACTTTTTGATTGTCTCTTTATAATTAACATCTTAAACAACCTTTAAGTTAAACAACTTTGAACCAAATACCAATGAAAGTGAACAAGTGGCATAGTAAGTGCCAAATTATAAAAGGGGGTAACACCTTACAAAATAAGTATTTATAATAGTGATTCAGTAAGTGGCGGAAATCAATTGCTTTGTTTAATTATACACAATAATACATAAAGACATATTCATAAAGGTTACTAAAGTCGGCACTAAGTTGTTGTTCAATGACGGTATCAACTAATTATTTGGACACCTTGTAGAAAAATTACTTTCATTTCAATGATGCTAGAACACATTTTGAAGATAATGTTTGGTACAAAGCTGCCTAAAATTAATTGGATGTGTTTATTAGATGCTGTTTCATTTAAATCTAGATAAAATACAAGACCATTTATAAAGACAAAAATCCAAATAATTAGTTACCCTTTTTCAAGGTGTCCAAATAAATTTTAATTACACTGTAGGTTTCAGTCTTTGGTTAAAATTTGGTACGATATAATTACTAAATAAACTTTTTACTTACCATAATTTTGGAAAAAGAAAAAGAAGAGGCATACTTGAGCTTTGGAAGTCATTATTTCTAGTTCTGGAGTCCACAGCATGACCAATATAAAACGTAAACTGCGGATGGTAAGAGAGGTCTTCTCTTAATGATATCCCTTAAGTCTCACCCAAGCCCTAATCCTCGTTATGAATATGCTTGGCACCCTTGACTAACATCACTGCTTATGAATAAATCATTAGGATAATACTGTATCATTTGGGAATCAACATTCACGGCCGGGATTGGAGGGAATTCACAGAAAGGATTTGTTATTAAACACGGAACCAGGGGTAGGTGTGTGGGTTATCGAGTGATGAAAGGAGGGCCGAACTTTAACCCGTTGAGGACGAATTGATTTTGGTATAACACGCATTCTCCATAGACTCAAGCCCGAAATATTTCGGGACCAGTCCTCAACGGGTTAACGGGTACCATACAGCATGGTTTAAGTGAAAAGGAGCGGGATATGAATGGAGGCAACATGAAAGACCTGACAGAGAAGAAAACCAAAGTGGCTATAGGGGATTATGGAGCAGGAGGTGGGGGAAGGGGAGCTTATTCGGATGAGTGGGATAATGATAACAATAATGATAATATAGGATATTTATATTGCGCAATATCATCTAATATAAAGGTGCTCAAAGCGCTTAGAATCAGATAAGTAGATAGTGGTGGTAGGTTTAAAAGGAATGCTGATGGGGTAGGTATGGTTTAGGCAGAAGATGAAGAATGAAAAAGATAAATGTGTACAAAAATCGGAAAATGATTGTATATACAAGATAGAAGACCTGTAGAGAAATAGAAATTATATGCTGGGCGCAAAAGAAACTCAAATTTGTTTACAGGATCATATCTGAAAATCTGTATCCGTGAATAACTTATTGTCTACTCAAAATTCAATAAGCATAACGGAGAAGAATTTCATGGAAAGTTCGCTTCTCACTGTGACCTATAGAATATGACTACTGCTGGCGTGTACAGGTTTTTTTTACGTCAGAGGGGGAGGTGTACTTCGTCGACCAGAATATTCGAATGGGATGTTGGTCAGGTATGTTCAAATGTGGGCGGAGAGGTTCAGTGAGATTTATGCGAGGGGTTGTTAGTGAATATTTTTTCGTTGTGGGTGACATTTTCTTCGTGGGAGTGTCAAAATGTTCGATCATAAACCAAGACCACTTTGTTTTGGGGGAATCTACCACTCGAAATTTCCTTAGAGGCAACTTTTTAGGGTAAGGGTTGAACAACAAACTCCTTCCAAGTACGCCTATAACAAATACCACCCCAACAGACTATTTAACTCCAATTTTCTTTCTTATTGTTTACAATACCCGCAATTTACGGCACCACCATCTCTAGTTGAGCAGTTTGAACCGTTCCAAGAAAATGGCGTGATCATCGAAGGAATCGACGTCGCGTTTGCTATCGAGGCTGCTGGTAACATCTGGAACGCGGATCGATTCATTGATGCTCTCGTCTACCCCTGTGTGGACGTCCTGCCACTCGTGACAAGTGCGTTTCCCTCCGACTTTCCAACATCTGTGTGGTCACCCGTCTGCGACCCGATCGAAGACGGCGCCTCCGCGTCAATGAACATCTTTAATCCAGTGTCGGTGTGCGAGAATGTCTCCAATGCGCTGTCAACGCTTATACAGGACGAGATGCTCGGATATATCTACAACATATACGATGAATTCTCCGGAGATGTAGATCAGATCTTGCCAGACGTGCTCGAAATTGTCTATGACATATACGGCATCAACGCGTCCATCTCCGATCCTTCCGTCCTCTGTTCCCACGCCGAGAGGTTGTTGGTACCCTCGCTGCCAGCCCAGATCTCCAACTTCGCTTCCCAGCTTTTCACCGTCTTCATGAGTCTTGGCTATGAATACACGTGCACTAACTGGGCCAGTCTGTTAGGGGAGGCCGGTGATCATGGCGGCTTGTTTAGCAGCATACCTGCCGGTGCTGGTGACGGCTTGTATAGCAGCGTACCTGCCGGTGCTGGTGACGGCTTGTATAGCAGCGTACCTGCCGGTGCTGGTGGCGGCTTTAATACCAGCGTACCTGTCGGTGCTGATGGCGGCTTGTATAGCAGCGTGCCGGCCGATGCTGATGGCGGTTTAAATAGCAGTATGTGGGCCGATAATGATGGCGGCTTGTTTAGCAGCGTACCTGCCGGTTCCGATAGCGGCTTACATACCTATGATGGATTGAATAGCAGCGTGTTAAACCAAATAGCGAACGCGGGAGCCAAGGCAATCGGGTTTACCAGTCGGATGGATCTCTGTGACCAACTCGGCACTGCACTGGCTGCAACAGGTAGGACATTGGTGCTCATTACTTAGATTGTATTATTTTACATTGTGATTAAATATTAGCAAAGATGATATAAAGGTCGGTATAAAAAAGTGATATAGCTTCTGGCCACTCGAGCAATGTTGAATTAAGGGGTTTCAAGGGAGGTACGCCGTCGTGGGATTGTTACAGCTTAGTCGGTAGAGCACCGGTCTAGTAATCCAGAGGTCTCCTGTTCGAATCCCGTTGGAATCTCATTTTCTTTGCTCATTTGTAATCACAATATATTTCTGGTCAGTTTTCATATGTGTTTGAATCAATTATTATAAAAAGCTGTATCGCTTTTTGCGATCCCTCGCATAGATCCCCAATTTGATTTTAATCCGCTTCAGGTTTATTTCAGGTTATAAATCTTCTGGCCACTCGAGCAATGATGAATAAAGGGGGTTCAGGGAAGAACGCCGCCGTAGGTTTTTTTTATAGCTCAGTCGGTAGAGCACCGGTCTAGTAATCCAGAGGTCTCGGGTTCGAATCCCGTTGGAATACAATTTGTCTTTGCTCATGATTAATCTCATAATGATTTTGCTTTAGATTTGTTCGTTAGAGATTATTGTTTTGTTGACCCTTATCTGATAGAAAAAAATCGTGGCTAGATGGAAATCGTGCAGAGCTTTATCTTCTGATCGAATTTGTCCGTGTTGTTTACATGTTTATGAGATATATAACAGGCAAACAAACAACCAAACTCAAAAAGCATCACCATCAATTGGACACTAAAATACAAACCCTAGCTACAACTTTACTCTAAAGTTAACAAGCAAATAACGGTTTCATATTTCAATTGTTTTAATTCAGCGAGTGACCGACTGATCCTAGCAAGGACCATAGTCAAGAACATATTCCGTATCTTCACCGAGGCCTCCAAGTGTAAGTCGACGTCTTCTGAAGCCATCGCGATAATAAAGATTTTGTATCCAGAATTAGCGGCTACCCTCGAGGCTGACATATTGACGTACACGGGGTACAATAATACCAACGCGATATGTGATGCCGTGGGCGCCGCCTTCAATACTGGTGAGTAGCGCACATCAGCGAATGAAATGAAGCAGGGGAGGGGGAAATTCCGATATATTCTTGCAAAACGAGTCCCCAGCTGTCCCACCTTTAATATGAATAACTTTGGGGTAACTGTGTGTATTAAGGAGGTCGCCTCTTTCAATACGTGTAAATAACACACGTTTTTATGACATGACAACGGAGAGGGGAGGTGATGGGAGATTCTCTATTTTGTTTATAACAACACTTGACGCAAAGATAAACCCATACCTCACATCATCATATCATTAAAGTCTGTCCATCACCATTAACCAAAATTAATCGGATAATCTACACACCAGTACATACGCTACTGTAATGACATGTCAATATCAGAAAGGGTACCTTTCTGACAGAACCGAAAACTCCACTGACATGGAACCGTTAGCTGTAACACATGTCGCATGGAGATGTTGGAAACAGAGTTGAGGTAGATGAGAAATTGGTACATAATCATGATAATATGTACCTTCTATCATTTAAACTCCAACTTTCTGAATCTCGCAGATATCGACGAATGTGCATCATCCCCTTGTCTGTATGGAGGCACTTGTATGGACCTTGTCGATGGATACTACTGTATTTGCGATGCAGGATATAGAGGGAGACATTGCGATACTGGTATGTGAAATATACACAGAGAAATCTCAAAGTGAACACACTTTCACAAATGTCTTACTCGGGCACATACACGTGCACACATACACAAATACTAACGCCCACTGAAAATGACACACACACATGCCATGTCTGTGTGGGCACACATTAATCGCAGAAACGTCACTTTTTATAGTCGCAAGAGTCTAAAAATGTACATTTTGACTCGACGTACCAATATATATTTTTTACACAGATCTTAGTAAACATTATGTAAATGTAAACTAACAATCCTGTCGAGTTATATTGCTTTTAAACAATTATGTTATTTGGTACAGGAGGACCTACACTTGTGTTCGGTTTACTTTATCCCCTCCTGGTTAGAATAACATAACTTTTTAACAGAAATGATTTCCTACACTTTTTACCAATACCAGTGTAGCTGACAGGATATTCAGTTGTCAACTATGATAATATGGTTTCTATTTCCTTTATTGTTTTTTATTGTCTGTTTTTTACCAAAAATTATTGGGGGACACATGCCCACACCTGCTATGCACAAATCCACCCCCCCCCCCCATATTGTAAGAAAAACAAAAAAGAAAACAATAGAGAACATGAAAAACATGATTGTTAGTGCTGCAGTAACATTGGTTATACTACCTATGTTCTCTAGACCATTTAAAGTAATAATACAAACAAAACAATTTGGAAGTTAGCAAATGATCGCGAAAATTTACGAGGGACCATATCACCCCCCGGCCCCCCCCCCAGCACAAAAGGGAGGCTACTAAGGATTAAAACAATCTTTATTTGATTAAGTAGCTGTATAAAATGTATGTTTAACATTTTGTTTTGTAGTCCAAGCGTATGGTCGATGCTCCATTTATGGCGACCCTCATTACACGACATTTGACGGAACACTGCATCACTTTCAAGGAGACTGTCTCTACACTCTAGTCAAGCCTTGTCAGCTCACTGATAGTTCGTCTCTCCAAAACTTCCATATCTGGGGTGATCCTGAAAAGCTTCATCCTGGGGCAAGCGTGTCTTTTCTGAGGAGAGTCTACCTTGAGGTGGACGGAACAATTTATTCTCTGGGACAAAATCGGGCCTTTACCATAGATGGTGAATCTACACCAACCCCCTTCTCAGATGTGAACGTTGCCGTTGATTCAGATAGCCATTACATTGTAAGTTTTCGTTTTTGTGTTAACTTCTTGACTCTAGAAGGAAACAGGTCAAGCTAAAGAATATTTGTTTCACCTTATAGGGGAAAAACTGTAAAGACAATGTGAAATAATAAATTGTAACTTATTCGTAATTGTAAAATCTGGATAAACTATCATTATTTAATGTTGTAAACAAACTAAGTATGTGTGCACAATAGAATTATATGCATGTAAGTCATCTATTACGGTTTGTATTTGCACTAAAAGGCAAAGGGGATAATTGGCTCAAGAGAGATTAGATCCAAATTTGTTTGATTTGTTCACAATATACTTCTTTTCAATACATGAAGAGCCTTTTTCCAAAAGGGGATAGATCCAGTTTCTACACACAATTATTTTGCGATATCAGTTCATTAATGAGCTACTATGTAGAATCCAAATTTTAAGACAATTCATTCGCGCACAATCAAAATATAGTAGTTAAATGTTCACATTTTCCCATAGGCAAAGAAACCTATTATACTTCAAAGTTTTTAAATATGATCTTCATACTTCAATAAAATTTTAGTTGTTTATATGGATGTTGTTTGTTTTTCTCTCTTTCAGACGATTGAGACATATTTTGGTGTCAGCATCGGTTACGATGGGATTTACACAACTTCGATTGAAGTTTCAGCTGACTACTGGAACAACACATGCGGTCTCTGCGGAACATTTAATAACATTCGGTTGAACGACTTCCGGACACGAGAGGGTAGCGTGGTATGTCAATATGGTTGATATTATTAAATATGCTACAATGATTTGATTTATAAGTATGTAAATCACATTCAACATAAATATATCAAATATATACCCTAGCGACAGGTGATGTCAGCCATGTTCATGGACAAGTACACATTATGAATAAACATGCTACGTGAGATTGAAATCACATTATCATTACATATCTACCTAATAGTATGTGTGCATTTCATTGACAATACATCAAGTGAAAACAGTGTGAACTTGTATTACCTTTAAATATAGGTGGTCCGTGTTTACCAACATTATTTGATTCCGTTATTAATCTTGTTATTATGGAATATTTACGTACATATTGTGTTTATGTAAAATTTGTTTGCTAAGTAATTTAGTTTCTTTCCAATACATTCCAGTTGCCTTTTAATGTACGTCATTACCCTTGATCTACAAGTGAGCTCAAAATCATCATGTTTTGAGGTAACCATGGGAATCGCAGTGTAAGCTAGAGCTTGTCTCTGGTGAGACAAAGGACAAAGCAGCATGCTATTTTTTCACCATATATAAATAAATTGGTGGTCTTTTTTTTCTTTTGAAAATGAATGTTTTGTGATATATTGACATGCTCTACAGGTGTCAGACGTGAATGAGTTTGGGGATAGCTGGATAGTGAATGGGGATGAATGTCGGAGTAGTGCACCAGGAGTCACCGATCCTTGTCCGGAGGGTTCCCAAGCCCTTCAGGAAGCCAAAGATGTCTGCTTTGGTCTCATCAATAGGAACGGTCAGTCGCACAGTGTCTCGAATTGATTTGATCCCCTTCGAATTAGATGGGAAATCACCAATGTTTTATTAATCTGTTTTTGAAGCAGAGAGGGGTAACCTGTTTTTAAGTTTGATATGTTTTACTAGTGCGGTATGATTTGTTTGTTATTTTAACGGCGCTCTCTGGTATGTATTGTTTTGCAATAAGAATTCATTTGTTTATTTTACTGAGGATCATGGTATCTCAAATACGGTAGTAATGTTAGTGAAAAGGTATTGTTATGACACAAGTAAATTTAATACTGTTACTATAGACAGAGCTATAGATGTGTACAGAAGATGATATTTTATGTTTATACATGCTGATAGCCAAATGTGACTCGTTATTGTTTCCCTTGCATGAAGGTCCCTTCCGAGATTGCTTTGACTTTGAGGACTCGAGCCAGTTCTACGAGTCTTGTCTGTACGATGCATGTGTACTTGGAAGAGACAGCAACGCTATTTGTTCAACTTACGAGGAGTATGGTCAAAACTGCCGGACAGCTGGACAGTCTGTTTTTGACTGGAGGAGTCGTATTAGTCAATGTGGTATGCAAACTTAGTTTAACCAATCGGCTACAGGAACCCTGCTATAACGAGTCGCGACTTTCGATTTAACCTCATTATACTCGATACATTGTTACAAACGGCATAATCGATAAATCACACCTACAATCGGGACCAAAGGATTCTATTCGTTATAAATATAGGAATCTTGTACTAAGAATTAACTATTCTGGTTTGAATCAGTTATACAATATGGCTAAAATAAAGTTTTATTAATTTAGTTTTTGTATTAATTCTTAACATGTTGTTTATGTTGCTCTTTTCAGAATAGATGCTATGTTCAGTGTGCGTATAACATGAAAATGTAAAACTAAAAGATGATGTATTTTACTTGCCGTTCTTCCAACAATACATGTATCTACATCAGTAGTTGGCAGTGATATCTCAAAGAGCGACAGACCTTACTACCTTTTGATTTATAATAATCATGTGTTTAACCCTTGAGGACAAATTTATTATCCAGAGAACCAGACTCGAATAATTTAGGGACTAGTCCTGAACGGGTTGAAAGTGTCAATGATTATGTCTAATGGGCTTGTTTTGTAACGCAAGGAATCACATGTTCACCTTCTTTTCTCTTGGTGATTTTCTGCTAAACAGAATTTTCATGTCCAGCTGGCAAGATCTACAGCAGCTGTGGATCTGGGTGTCCAGCGAGTTGTTTCAATCCCACAGCTCCAGTGACTTGTGGCCGACCTTGTCGGGAGACCTGTGTGTGCCCTGATGGTCTGCTAGCTGATGGATATCGCTGTGTGCCACAAGA
>JAUELG010421689.1:0-12825 GCA_031471515.1 Dendraster excentricus | reverse complement strand
TTTTCGCCGCTTCGCGGCTCATGTGATGCGGATTTGGTTGAGCCCCCCAAAAGTTTGGGCTCATTACGCCACTGTGCCTTACGGTGCTCTTACGGTGACTCCACGGTACCCGTACGATTTGAGTGGCCAAATATTCAGACTCAAAATTGTATGATATTCGAAAAAAGGCTGCAATTCATCACCGCCTTTTGCATAGATGGTCTTCCATGAGATCCCACTGGCCACAGCTTTACGTTACGCCAAAAGGGAAGTGGGAAACCAAGAAGAGAGGTCACTTGTACAATATGAAATCAGATCAAACGGATAAGATGTACGGTTCGCCTACGACTGTTTGAAGAATAGATGAGGTGCGAGATTCCGAAGATGTTTTTAGCAGGAATTATGGGATAATACGAGACATGCAAGGTGTCGATGAAAAGGCAAACCACTTCACATTCCTAAGATCGTGTGGTATCATCATGCTCATCGTGCTCATCGTGAGAATTGTGTGGTAACGTGCAGTGGCGTAGCTACGGGGGCGGGGGGGGGGGGGGGGCGTGGGGAGGAAACAATGAAATGAATAAGGTGCTATAACTAATGACTGGTTGATACAGTGTGGACATTTACAACCTGATAAATTATGTCCATAAATGAGCAGTGATAAATGATGTGTAAATACGTCATGGTAAATGAAGGTCGTACAACTAAGTAATGAGCGAGAATGCAAACTGATATTCATTTTGCATTAATTCACACTGCACTCTAAACATTGTACACAGTTATCAACATCGAAGAACCGAAACCATTGTTATGCTTATATTAGTAATACTAGTAATGCAAAGATGTATCAGGGTAAGATTGATCGAATTTTACAATGTACTAGGTTCCTTTAACAGGTTCAGTAAGATTCACATACGGATGGTTAAGAAGGATATCTGCAGAAATCTGGGGTTGACGAAAAAAGATGAAATACAAGTTATAAAATCTATTTGAAAACAAGTCATCATTCACAAAAAAAAAAGACAGATGATCTTGAAAAATGCAACGAGTACGTAGTTTATAGGTTTGTCGTAATTACATACGTGTGGGAACACAAGAAGTGCGATTGAGTTCATACGCTGGACAATAGAGTGGATGAGTTATTTGCATCCTGGGATCGTTTGAAGAACAGATGATTTGCAAGGTTGAGGGGTGTCTTACCAGGAAACGGGGTATACTGCCAGATAATGCTGCAAATACGACACGCCATGACGCACATACAAGCCGCACTTGGAAATGCGGGAAAAGGTAAGCTCGGAGAAACTACAGAATATAGCGCACGTATTCTATAGCTGATTTCTGTCAAATAAGTATGTCGAAAAAGCTCCATGAAAATAAACAAAGTAGTGATTTTAGACTAATTTTCTGATCCCAAATGGCACTTAGCAATCGATTTACAGCCCACATTTGGGGTCCAGAATCGGTAGCGTGATTGACATACGATTTGACGCCATCTACAGCATTTAATTCACTAGTCCGTTCTTTAGATGAGGTCACATTTTGGCGATTAAAAAGTGGCGTTGGTTCCAGTTCAATTGGATATTTGCCTATTACCGCAAAAGTAACTGATTTCATTGGAAATGACTACCATTCATGTTACTCCGGAAAAAAACCATATAGAAAGCCTAATTTTGTGAAAATTAGGACATCTAGACACTGTAGTCCCTTTAATGGTATATATGAATTAGAGGTTATCCCTGTTCACGGGGAACTTTGTTTATGCAATTTAAATAACGGATGATTAGCAGTGTTGTATTACCCTGTTGCCTACATCCCCTACTAGGTTTGCGACCTCCCTAGAGTTAGTGCAAGCCTGTTGCCCACTTCCCCTACTAGGTTTGCGACCTCCCTAGAGTTAATGCAAGCCTGTTGCCCACTTCCCCTACTAGGTTTGCGACCTCCCTAGAGTTAGTGCAAGCCTGTTGCCCACTTCCCCTACTAGGTTTGCGACCTCCCTAGAGTTAGTGCAAGCCTGTTGCCCACATCCCCTACTAGGTTTGCGACCTCCCTAGAGTTAGTGCAAGCCTGTTGCCCACATCCCCTACTAGGTTTGCGACCTCCCTAGAGTTAGTGTAAGCCTGTTGCCCACATCCCCTACTAGGTTTGCGATCTCCCTAGAGTGGCTGAAACGCGTAAAGGTTCTGACTTACGATCAATCGTAACTTACAATCGATTGTGTTTCTTCCTGCAACGGGGCCTAGAAGATTATGATTCCAAAGAAAGAGAGAGCTGTGAAGGTTCTCTTTACGAAAAAAACAACAAGCGCGTTATATGTGTCCTGGTGATAATTTAGAAGCATATCAGGTACGATGGTAGAGTGTTTATACGAAGTAATCGCGAGGTGTAACAAAGTGCCGCTTCACAGATAAACCACCCAAACATTCGTAGAGGTTTTTATTTTTTATCAGGTTCATATAGCTATATCAATAACATTTTGGAACTTACCATGACTTCAATTTCTATTTGTGTGTGATGTTTTTTTCAGAAAGAAAGAACACTATTAATACAGAGGCTAACCTACAGACCCTTTCATTTGCCAATTTGCTTATTGAGCAATACTGTATACGTGTCTCGATATTCACAAGTTATTTATATCCCGAGGCTATTTGACACGATGCTTGGAGATCAGATAAGAAGCACGACTGAAGAGCTTCTTAGCAGAAATCACGCTTTCATGCAATCACTGTATCCGAGGTCACCCATCGCAAGTAGCAACCAAGGGGAGCGAGTGTGATTTTTCGAAATAAGCACTTGCTCGCTGGCCCAGGACCACAGGTCAATAATAACAAATCTTCATGAACATCAATGCCGTTACAAAAGAACAGTTTGAATGTGTGTATAATAAACGTACGGAGCTTTATAATGATTAGGTCCAATTCAGAGTTAAGTTCAACCTATGATAAAGTATTTGCATCATTTTGCTCCTCTGGAGAACGATTAAGTGTTATATATTAAAGTATACTTCATAATGGTTTCATATCTTTTATCTGCATCGCTTTCATATTATAGGTCATTGAGTATATACATGTACTTTATCGACTGCTTGCGACTAGTATACTGGGGAAAAAGTAGATAAGTGTGTATTGTCTCTGTTAAAGAAGGGTGGGCCCATTGAGGACGGTTCTTGAAATGTGTGTTTGGCGGTTTCAAAGGGCTAGAATCACACAGAAATAATAGGAGGGGGATGGGGGTGATTACACTCTGTTTACCCTATCCCATTCTATATACTTACATCGATAATACGAGTTACATCGCAGATAGAACCCTTTTAATGTTCCCATGACGGTGCGTTATCTAAGCCTGCGGATGGGATGAGCAATAGAGGGGCAAGCATCCACACATAACGGAATAGGCGCTAGTGATGTTACAAGAGGCCGCTACAAGTGCAAACCACTCAATGACCCCCATGACGATGCCTCTCAATGAGGAATACAAGATTAACGTCGAGGGTTGAGAGTCACTTGTAGTGGCGTAGCGACGGGGCTGGGGGCGGGGGGGGGGGGTGGCACATGCCCCTTGAATAATTTGGAAAATAAACAGTAGAAAAATAAGGGGACATTTTGTTTAAAGAAAAATTGTGAATATGAATTTGCGTTTTCGCTTAGTTCGTATGATACGTACTAACCTTGGAATTCTCATAATTATTATCGACCCTTCGTCACCTTTTCACCGTGTCAGCAGAATTACCAAACGTTCGCTTTATGTTATGAAGAAAACGCAGATGAAGGGTCTATAATGATGTTTTTGTGTTTTTGTATAAGGTGTAATTATTTGAACTTGACGTTTTTATGAATTATTGTAATATTTTCTTAATGAAAATGTATAATCCAAATTTTGATACTCGCATGTAATTAACAAACTATGCATTAACTTGTCGGTATTGTTTCTAGACAAATATCTTGGTATGTGAATACACAAACTAATGTTCGTGGCGCCAATAAAGTAAAGGACTTATTCCGACTACATCATCATTCTTAACTCGTTGAGGACGAATTGATTTTGGAATAACACGCATTCTCCATAGACTCAAGCCCGACATTTTTTGACCAGTCCTTAACGGGTTAAGATATTCTTGATTGATAGCCATAAGGGTTTACCTTAACGGCCAAGAAACCTATATTTATCGGTTGACATATAGCATAAGGACGCTTGAAGTATGGCAACGCATCTACGGTTACGCCTTCACCTTCACTCTATTTGGTCATATGGATCGAGTTGAATAACATATCAATAATTCAATGATATATGTTGGTTTCATAAACCTTGTTATATTATGAAAAGCGCGAAAGAAATCATGGCTAGATGTATTATTCAACTATTACATCCATGTTATTTTATGTTTTTCTTTTTATATTTATTCATGTTTATTATTTGATATAGGCATTAGCGAATTCAATTTCCTATAATTTTACACGTTAAAGGGATTATTAACTGTTGGTATAAAAGGGCACACATGTTTTGTTGTGACTTAATAAACAAACGCACTGTACAATTTAAAAGGAAAACAATGGAAACTAAAGAAAATGTTTTAAGACCACTATGAATATGTTTTCAAAAAGTTGTTGATAATATCTATATTGAATCATTAATTAAAAAAAAAAAAATTACATAAACAATTCTGCATGAAAAATGGCTAAAGCCAACATACAGTGCTACGTGCAGTACATAACAAAGTGTAAAAAAAAATAACCGTCCTATTATAACGAAAAGGACAGTCGTAGTGAGGTATATCATAATAGTTACGTAGTTACATTGACCGACCAAGGACGAGATGAAGGATGGGAGACGTCACAATGATAAAGGCCTTTATATTGCCATAGTACTATACGTAAATGTTATTCTTTGAACAGTTTGTTTTATTGAATGGGTCAGAAAAGGAGAAAGGGACAGTGTATATTGCACCGACCACCACTTTGTTACCCATTACCCATATATGGCCATGACGGCAGTGTATTTTCCGATGCTCGCTTGGTTTTCCGAGATGGGATGCCAAAGTAAAATAATGAATTGAATAAGCGGTTTTACCGCTTAAAACATTTGTTTAAAACGGACAGTAAATTAAATGACCAGTGCATTTAAATTTTTTGACCGTCCGAACCCAGCATTAAAATAAGAGGGTTCCGTACAGATTGAGGTCTTCATGGGATGAAACCATTATTAGCAATCAGTTAAAACAACATGTATGTATAATAACCAATGTTTTTTTAGTAATGAAATGTAGATGATATTATGAATTTATAACAAATATTCTATTAAGAAAATCCCTATATATGCAGCATTTAAAACTAAATAGAATTGGCGCAACATGAGCGACGCATCATTTACAAATGCATTAGTAAACTGCATCGGTAAAAACTTTTAAATACTCATTGTCCGATTACAATGCAGAGGTTATTTTACCCATTTTATGATCAAACCTTTTATTGACAGTAACATCGGAACGTAGTGTTTATTAAAACGGACAGTTCAACGAAGAATACAACATAATTATGATTGCACTGCCCTCCTTCTTGTGTACCAATCAGCCTGTGACGTAGTCGAAAGATGACGAGAGGTTTAGGGCTATTAAAGTATAAGTCATACTATCGTTTTAGGATTCTTTGAAAATTGCCATAGTGACCGCTAGTGTTAAAATAAAATAACATTTTTTTGTCAAGACTGCTGCTTTTAATTCCATTGAAATCAGTTTGTTTGTATAAAATAAACTAGCTTATGTAGCTTCGTGTCATGTGCTCATAAATACCACATTTTCTGTTCTACATCTCTTGCTCGTGTTGGCAAGTCTTCAATACATAGTACTTCTTCACCTAGATTCCGCTTATGTTGACATTGATAAATAATCATGTGGTGAGAGAGCACTGCAATTTTACACCCTGGTTTTTTATAGTGAGGGGGTTAAGATCTATCTTCACGTTGGTTAACAAGGTTTTACATAATAATCGATTTTGTTCATACGATAGGAAGCAGAACGTTGGAAATTTTCCCCAACAAAAGGAAGCTAAGATAAGGGTTGACACTATCTTCTCTTTAAATGCCTCCGACTATAACTTCGTCCTTGTATTCTCGCTGCAGCTCCAACAAGCCAGTCCCGTGAGTTTTGCTCCGTAAACAAACCGATTATCTCGGCCTAAATAATTTACGGTACCCTCTTTCTTCGCTCGTTTACATAAATATTGTTACAGGTAAAGTGCAACCTACCTAGTCCTCGGTCATGGCCAGTTGAGAGTTGGGCATCGGAATTACCACATCACTACAGGGGCCACGGAAACGTTTTGCAAGTTCGGGTGGGGGAGGGTGAGCTGAGCACAACTTGGTCACATAATGATATTTTAGTATTTTATTAGTATGCATTTGTTTGGTTTAAGCTCAAATGTAGGGGAGCTGAAGCCCCCATCCCTTCCCTCCTGTCCGGATACGCGGCCCTTATTATATTATTACGTCTACGTTGTAATAAACACGTATCTATCGGCCTCAATCTATAAACTCATAACGTTACACACATTATTATCACCGTATACAGTGTTGTCCATTAACCTTTATTATAAAAGGGCGCGTAACAGCATGTGAAGATTCCCACCAACTCTTGTTGTTACTTAGATAAATAAAATGGACTGATAACTAAGACTACGCGAAGATGCTACCGGCGAGGATTGTGTGTTTGATCTATTAGCGACCGTGCTGGCATTCGGGGAATGCCGTCGGCTGCCGCGCCGTACACCAACACAATGCCATGCCTCTAGCTACGACATGTCCTGTTCTACAATTATATATGCATAATAAGAACATTTTTATACAATTATATGGTGTGCCTTTCAGTGATTGTTTTGCACCCATCCAACTAAATCATATTTTATATATGTGTATATGTCTGTATGCTTATGAGTTACATGAGGCGTGACGAAATATATACAGACTGAGGGGACGGGGTAGAAGGGTAACTTCGTATGGTGTGTGTTTTGTAGTTTCACATCTTCAGTAGATGATCTTCACATAATAGTGGTGATGTTAAAGGGACTACATAGTCTAGTGATGTTAAAGGGACTACAGAGTATAGTGATGTTTAAGGGACTACAGAGTCTAGTGATGTAAACGGGACTACAGAGTCTAGTGATGTTAAAGGGACTACAGAGTCTAGTGATGTTAAAGGGACTACAGAGTCTAGTGATGTTAAAGGGACTACAGAGTCTAGTGATGTTAAAGGGACTACAGAGTCTATTGATGTTAAAGTTACTACAGAGTCTAGTGATGTTAAAGTTACTACAGAGTCTAGTGATGTTAAAGTGACTACAGCGTCTAGATGACCTTATTTTCACAATTAGGTTCTCTATACATATTTTTCCTTTGGCTGTTATGTCCAATGAAATCAATACATTCTCGGGTAAAAAGTAAGTATTTAATTCTTTTGGGAACGCCCTCTTTTAATCACCAAATTGTGACGTAATTTAGAGAACGGTTAAAGGGCCTAGTATACATTATATACAATTACAATACAACCTTTTTTAATCAAAAGTGGCGTATCGTAGTCGGATTGATTGAGGAGGGGGCACAAATATTATTGAGGTGGGGGCGGACACTTCATGTATTTCCTTATTTTTTTTTTAACTTCCCCTTGTGTTTTTTATTGTTATTTTTTTTCAAAATTATTGGAAGCAGAACCCCCCCCTTCCCCGTGCTCCCGTGCCACCGCCGTCGCTACGCCAATGTAAGTTAATTATGCAAGACAGCGGGACATTGTATTACTGTAATACGACTGTTCTTACAAATTATCGGAAATCTTTAGATATATCGGGTGTTCTAACGGCATTAAAATCTGATGAGCTTCTAATTGCCTGTAAGATTACATTATTACAACACTGCATACCTGCTGTGTTATGCATCTTTTATTTATGATTCTTTAATAGTTTACACTATTGCATTATTTGATTTGATTTGATTTGAAGGAAATTGATTGATATGTTGCTTTTTGAAAATTCCCCCTTTTAAAGGTTGTATTGAAATTTATTTGCCTTGGAATATTTACAAGCTTGTAATCATGATTCATGTTGATATTAATATTCATTCTCCCGAGATCGAATAATATTTTTGTGTCGACATCGTTTCGTCTTTGAACCATTCATGTACGTTTTGTATTTAAATATATATAACTTATTTCAATTTGGTAAAATTTGTTCAGGTTCTTGCATGAACTGGAATGAAATGTGAATGATTGTTGCACAGCAGACATGACACTAACTCACATATTTTAGTTTTAAAATGTTGTGAAGAAATGATAAATCCTAAAATAACCAGCATGCAGTACATTCTTTGCGAAATGAAGAAAAAAAATCAAAGCAAGATTGTATCGTGGCGTCGGGGGTTATTTTGTGATATATTGGCATTACGTCAGGGAATGGGGTGCATATGATGGGTATCTCCTTGTTATGTGTTTTCCTGAAAATAATTGCAGGCTGGGAGTGGGGGCAGTGGCGTAGCGTGGTCGGACTGATTTGGGGCACCAACATTACTGGCGGGGGGAAACCTTATATACATTTTTTGTTTTTGTCAAAAAGCACGTGCGCCCCGTGCTCCCCTACCCCTGTAGCTACGCCACTGGAGGGGGCATGTGTATCCCAATGTTTTTTTTTTGTATGTTTACGTATTTTTACGACGAACAGTCTGAGATCGAGAGACTAGTAGAGCAAACGTCGCGACAGGCTGGCAATGTCCCAACGCATTTTATGTAGCTGAATTCACAGAATCGGTCACACATAGATCTACACGCGAAAAAGGAAAATGGGAAACGTGCGACGTATGCAGAACGCACATACACACCATGAGTGCGTCCGTTTTCACCTCATAGTAGCATCACGGCGTGCGCGTATAGTACTACCCTAGAAGAAATACGATGGTAGGCTCCTGTTTTCCCGCCTTCCTGGTTATGTTCAGAGTCTATTCAGAGTGAGCGCACAGTGGTGAACAAATACACGCCCACTCATTCTCTCACGACCTCACACGTGGAATGGTGGTGTACTATATTTCTATCCACGGTAGCTAGCACATATTATTACGGGCCAGCGCCAATATATGAACATAATATGGTCAGTATTGACGATCATAAGTCATTTGGTGAGAGACCTGTCTCCGCACTTGGACGCACATGTGTGTAAGCTGTCGTCAGTTATATCTCATACCGTTATTTTCCCGCTCCGAGGCTACAGTTTCCTCGCGAAGAATTTATTTGAAACTCTGAACCTGGCATTAAGTCAGTTTTGCATTTGTCTGGTGGCAGCGGTATTAATGCAGCATTCAGGCGAAATCGGATTTGTATTTACACTCAAGACGGTTTGGATTCTTTGGATCAATTTATTCACGAGGTGGGTCTAAAGGTTTAGTACATGTGTGTCCCACGTAATACTAGGGAGCGCTGGTTGGGGGCGCAGACTTACCTCTAGTTTAGTTTTAAGATATAGAGTACTGTTTTTTTTTGTTTAAAGAAATTAAATACACGAGGTTAGTTATTGCAGATAATTTTAACAGTTATTATTCAGGTTGGTTTGAATGGCAGTCAAACGTAAACGGTTACATTTACAAGAATATTTCATAAAGAAACCATGTGCTCTCCAAACACCTTGTCAAAATGTCACAATAAAAAAAACATGTAAATGCTTTGATTTGTTGTAATTATTATTCGATTGAGGTTTCATGAAAATCAATAAAAAATCAATAAAAAATAAATATTGAGGCTTTAACAATAATTAGTTTTGTTTTATTGTTTAATATCAGTTGCTCCGCAAAATCTATCATAATCGAACGAATAATTTATAATTCAGCTGTTCAAACAAACTGTATTATGCCATGCCCTGTCTTAATCTACACTGTTTCATTACCTCTAAGAATGCACCCTTTTAAATAAAATTGAATGTTATTATTTGTGCCACTCGTTGTTTATCTTGGTGCTCTGATACGATTCCGATCAGTGTCCGGTATCCTCCAAATATACACAGTTTCATTGCTAATTATACTTGTCCATTTATAAACTTGTATAAAGTGTCCAATAATTCAGGGAAAGTTAATATATCACCTCGAAGGTACACAATAGTATGACAATATCTATCATTGATAATTATTTAGCAGAAGAGATTTAATGAACGGTCATAAACCTCATACACGTCATGCAGTAGTAATTCGTTGTAAAAAAAAATATGCAATGGCTTCTTTAACTAGGAAAGCAGAAACTTAATTGGGACATATCACTCGACAATTGAATTGAAGGCTAATTTTGATTTTGAAAATATCTGACACTTAGTTAATCTTAAAGAAGACAGGGCTTCTTCAAAAAGGTCTTCCCATCATGCACGCAGACCACTACAAATGCAATATATAACGTGTGCTAAACGATAGGGTCCATATGGCGTAATGTAAACTGTCAACGGGACATTAATCTGTGTTTAGCTTCAGGGGATGAAGTATCGGTGGAGCTTGTGGCTGTAAAATGTACGTTTCCGTTTCTTAGAAGTCGGTTTTACAGATACCTTTATGGATGATACAGGTGGATATTAATAACACGGACATTATTTTTATTTAGGTTGTCGCTGAATCAGTTTTACATGATAGTATATAATACTAGTGGTATTTTGCGTTACAGTAAATAAAAAGCGCAGTTCCAAACTGCACTAAATCCACTTTCCAGTATAATTGAGAACACGATATATTTAGTCGATTGATAGGAATTCGCATTCTTACGACAATTTTTCACTAAAAATCACATATATAGGAACTTAAATTTTTATATTCTCATAGGCACATAAATGTACGCAAAGTTGGAAAAAATTGTTTTCCTCGAAAGTCGAAAAAGTGGATGTAGCGCCGTCATAAATAATTATACAGGTTGTCGCTGAGGTAATAGTATGACAAGAATGTTTTCTTTTGCGCTTTAATAAACACGAAATTTAATGTTTGTCAAAATATAGAAAAGTAAACGTTTACAATCTAACTCTTGGATTTTTACTACAGTCCCATTTTCCACTTATTCTTACAGTATTATTCATACAGTTTATGTATTTACTATAATTTACATGAATATGTTATATGATTGTGTATAATATTGTTTTATATTTATTATGATGCTGTCTATTTAATAGATTGGGATAAAAGCCAACGAAAACATGCATAATGTCAAGTTATCAAACAAATTTGCTTGTAATCGATAAAGCCAATGTAATAACTGCAAGGCTGGTACATAGAATAAACGGTGCTTTTTAAAAAATAAGTCATTGCTCTTTCAACAATGCCTGTACTCATCTTACGAACCACTGGCATAATCATGATAATGGTTAAACATTTGATACCCGGAGGTATAATGTAAGAAACAATATCTGACAAACGTAATTATGATTCTGCCTGGGGTTCGATGAACATGAGAGGCGACGACATGAAATATTGAAGAGTGTAGTGTGGAATACTACAGAAAATTATGCAGACCTAAATAACTCCCTGATATATCGTTGCATGTCGGTGCATACATCATTGATTTGTCATTATCATATATTTATATACATACGCATCAGACAGTGTAATATTTATGGTAACGAATCGCCAGAAGATGATTAACGAAACAAATAACCATGATAATGGTTCACCAATTTTGATACTCAAAGTTAATGTATATGGAACATTATCTAAGAAATGTACGTAAGTTTAAACCTCAGGGTGCGAGAAATATGGAATACTGAAGACAATATTAATATTATTCAGACAATAATGCCTCAGAATAATTTGTCATCCATATCGCATGCAACATTGATTTGTTATTAAATCTATACTAACTAAAAATATATATGTTACAGACACATCGGACAGTGTAAAATTTATGAAAAACGAATCGCCAGCATGTGATTAAAGAAATGATAAATAATACGCCATTTATACCAACATCATTGCACAAAATTATAATTTTTGTAGGTTTTGTTAGTTTAATGTGGAGCGTGCAAACTTATCCAATAACAAATAATCATAAGCCGGAACGTCAGAAAATGTGATGTGATAAGTTTCAGATGCACTCATCATACGAACCACACAAATAATCATGATAATGGTTTACCATTTGATACAAAAATGTAATGTGTGGAACATTATCTATGAAACATACTTATGATTTAACATCGGGGTCGAAGGAAATAAAGAGGCGAGCAATATTGAACATTGTAACATGTAATGTAGAGTACTATTTTTATATATAAATATAGATTGCATTGCTCAACCATAATATATCGTTGCAAACAGGATTTATGTGCTTTAAATCTATCAAAATTCGCAAATAAGACTTTTTAAATAATATCAAAATATTTCCTAGCACCGGACGCATCGGACAGTGTAATATATTATATGAAAACG
The DNA here is from genome assembly GCA_031471515.1 of Dendraster excentricus. Taxonomy (NCBI): domain Eukaryota; kingdom Metazoa; phylum Echinodermata; class Echinoidea; order Clypeasteroida; family Dendrasteridae; genus Dendraster; species Dendraster excentricus. The sequence continues at coordinate 435 of JAUELG010421689.1, read as the reverse complement.
ATTCGCCAGGAGGTGATTTTCTAAATAATAGATTTTATGTCACTGATACCAACAATATTCAACAAATTTGACACTTATTATACTGTATGCTTTGTCATTTTATCATAATTAAGGAACGTACATACCACATTTTCAATGGTCTATTTGTTATTATTAAAGATATGTTGTAATCCTTTGTAAACATATGTTTTTTAATGTCGTCAGACCTTTGTGGATAACTGTGTTTTGACCACTGTCAAAGCTATCTACAGAAATAATACAAATGAATATCATACAGTTTGCTCTATCAATGGACCGAATAGCAGAACTTGAACGTTTGAAGACGTTGACCCTCCCGAAATGTCTTCTCATTATTACGTTAAAGGGGTAGTTTAGTTTTGGTAGAGAGGGCGCTGCACATCGCAATTTTTTTGTGAGGTAATTAAAAAATGAGTG
>JAUELG010421356.1:0-10321 GCA_031471515.1 Dendraster excentricus | reverse complement strand
TAGGGCTGTTGGTAATGGTTGTCAGGGCAGAGGGCTTACCACTCGGATCCTACAAATACACAGAAAAGGAAAGAAGGTGCATGTTAATTTATATATATAATCAGCTTCCAATGAAATAAAAAAATCATCAATCAATAATCAAAATCAACTTATAATGTGGTCCCCTCAAGGCCAGCACTCAGGTGTTGCTCTCTCACAGGTCACTTAGGACCCTTTGTTACAGTTGCTAAGACACAGAACATATCACCATCCTGCATATATTAATTAAGCAAAACATTCAGTCATGTTAGTACTCTCTTCATAACCCAGCTTGAGTTTCTGAATTAGAAGAGAAAGGATATGAAACATACAAACCATACAATTATAATACTGCCCTCCTTTTGCAAGCAAACATTCAAAGGTTGAGAGGTTCTTGTCGCAACAAAATATAAATCAAATTTATCATGACCGAAAATAACATTTGAAAGATAATCTGAGAAGATTAGGACTTGAGCAAATCTCTTTGTAGAATTATTCCTTTAGAGCTTGAATGAAGAAACTGTCTGTACAAAATACACATTTTAGCATCTGCAGACCCTTATTTCATGTTTGTAATTGTTCATGCTAACAAAATACTTATTTCACTTTACTCAATACTTTAACAAAATGTTCAATGTCAGATATACAGAAAATCTATATGCATTTCATTAGCACGGCATCTTTAAGCATAATCAAGCGATGCTATCAGATTTGAGAATTGTAATGAAAAACCCAAGATCTTCTGCTTACCCTCAAACCTAGATTGGAGAGGTGGCTGCGGGTCATCCTCCTGGAGCCAGTCCCACTGGCGGGCAGCTTACTACCATCCTCACTTCCCTGACTGCTGGGGACCTGAGTGGATGGCTGGCTGCTCACTGGCTGGCTGGAGTTCATCTGCTGTTTGTCTTGGCTTCGCCCTCTATGACCACGCCCTACAATATCATGAAGAATTAGAAATACAATTACATACAGGTTGTAATAAATTTTTAAAAATGAAACAATATCTACTGCCCTTTTTTTTTAGAAATTATTTATAGGGGATATATTAGTACACGATTAGTGTATATTAATGTTTCTGCTAAATTATAGCTTTAAGAACGTAGAGGAAAGTTACTGGCCTGTAATAAAAAGATCAGAAGGCACACAAAATATCAATTGATGAAAGCAGAAATTTGCATGGACACCACTCAGTCGGTACCCCACTCCACCCTCCCTCTTGAGCCTGGTAAGTAATTGTGGCTACACGCATAGTCCGTCCAAACACCTGATTTGCACAAGCTGTCCGAATGAAGATCCTATTCGCAAACTATTTGAGATAGCCCTGATGAACTTCATCACTCACGCATGGAAAATTTGGTGGCTGTTTTTCAAGTTCACCTGCATGAAAATAGCACTACAGAATTGTTTTGCATTATGCACATTTACCAAGGGCACTTCTTTGCATTTCCACGGGTAAATTGCACTCACCTCTCTGGGATGAAGACTCTTCCTCTGACGTGGATGACCCGTCTGCCCTGCTCCTCTTGGCTTCCTGACTGGCAGACCCAGAGGGATGTCTCAGAGACCGCTTCATGCCCACCTGTCTCGGCTCTTCCTGCATGGTCTGGTCACTTGATGGGTCCTTGGAGTAACGCCTTTTGGACAGCCGGGTCTGGCGACGTCCCGGACTGGGGCTCTTGGATTCAAGGAGTGAACCTTGCGAAGTGGTTTGCATTTCCTGGGACACAATGTCTGTTGGCTCCTTCTGCATCAAAGCGTTCTGCTCTGCGGGAGTGGAGGCGATGGATTCAGATGAAGGCGCACTTGTGGCAGTTTCAGCCACACTGCTAGACTCTACAGCGGTCTTCACAGGTTTCCTCATGGACAACCGTGTTCTGCGTCGTTCACCTGGACTCTGCTTCTCCTCGGCAAGTTTTGCCTCCGGGACAGCAGAATCTTCTTCCTTGTTTGCTTCATTGGTGGCTTTAGGCGGATCAGTCTTCTCCAGTTGAGAGTCTGTGTCTCTCTGGCCTTCTTCAAGCTTCTTGTTCTTTTCTCTCAACGCTCGCACTTCATTGACCAACAGCTGAAGCCTAGGCTTCATGTTATCTGCTCGCTGCTTCTCCTTAGCTTTGCCCCTGTTGGCAAGCACACACTTCTTCATCATGCTCTCCACCTCCTCTTCCGTCTCCTTCTTCGTCCTCTCTAGTTCCTGCTCCTTCTCTTTCAGTTCTGCCCTCAGACTTTCCACAGTGCCATCATCAGCTGCTGTGGATGGGACTTCATCTGCAGGGAAGAGAAATATTACCCAAAAAGGAGTAGTCAATATTAATACCAGCTGGATTTTACAAATATATGTAAGTTCAGGTTGCTTAATCTTGTGCTAAATAACTGCTGAATTGGAACTAGGCGATAGACGTAATGTGTCTCGCCCTACTGCCCGCATCCATGCCAACAAAGTTTGGTTACAGGTAAAATTTCACATTGGGCCTCATTTGACCTTTGACCTACTTATGACCTTTGACCCCAGAATATCATGGAGGCTAATGTAGGGCATCTATCAAGTTTGGTGACAAACAGATGAAGGGTTAGAAAGTTAATTTTTTGCAAGGGTCACTGACGACAGACAGACGACAGAAGAACGTGATTTGGATCCATCCATACGGTGGGCTCAACAAAATCGAGAGTGAGGGGGAGAAATTTCCATTCAAATAAACAGAAAATATTCTTTCTGTTTTAACAAACTACTTGTTGACTTACCTGAACTTGAGGGCTGTGCCTTCTTAGCCTCCAGTTCCAGGTAACTCTGGCGCAGGTTCTCAAAGTCCTGGTGCAGCTTCCTGGAGTTGGTCATGGACAGCTGCAGCTTGCCCTTGTAAGACTCATTGTCAGCTTTCACATCCTTCATCTGCTTCTCCAGTTTAGCAACTTTCTTGGACTCTACTTCAACCGCTGATTTCAACTCCTGTGCAATGATACAAATGTACGTTACAGGCATTATATGCAAAATAGTAATATAATGTGGATACGTAATGTGGAGATTACTGAAGTTGGTAGTGGACAAGGTACAGCTTGCCCTTGTACGCTTCATTGTCAGCCTTCATATCCTTCAACTGTTTCTTGAGTAGACTAGCTTTCTTGGATTAAACTCCTACCTCAGCATTCAATTCCTGTGCAATGATACAATTATCAAAGTGTAAAATGCTCTCCATCACATAACAAAGGAAAAACAAATAAGCAATCTTTATTCTACTGCACGTTGATCTGAAAGTTAACAATGCCTTGCAGAGGCATGCAAGGTGGGCATAAGCTTCTACTCATTAAGTTCCATTGCATGTGAATGATTTGTGCAAGTTTTAATTTGATATTCATAATTTTTGCATTTCCTTATTCCTTGTCGGACTGTTGATTGTTCCTTGTACTATGCAAGCCATGATTGACTACAAACCTCCTGTATCTTTGCGAGGCTCTCCTGTGCCTTGGCTTTCTCCGTCTTCTCGTCTGCAAGTTCCGATCGCAGGCTACGGCACGAGGCCTCCAGCTTCTTGATGTCTGCCAGGTGCTGTTCATCTGGACCCTGCTCCTGCTCTGCCCGTCGCAGCTTGGCCGAGAGGCTCTTCACATTCTGGTCAGACTTCTCTGCCCTCAACTTCAGCTCCTCGCACTTGGCCTTCAAGCAGTTCATCTCCTCCTCCTGCAGAGTCAAGTAGAAAATACATTTTCGTGAACTTTTGTTTGTTTAGTATTTTGTTTGTTGGTAATTTGCAACGTTTGAAGAATTAATAGGTGAATATGTTAAGTGCAAACTTCAGTGCATTGTCAATTTTTAATAGTTTCCTACCCTGATATTTGAAGATACCGAATACAATAAGATTATTTTAAGGTCCCTAGGACAAAGGTCATATGACAAGATACAAATGTTCTTCAATCTAGACAGATAGTTTCAGACAGTTGAGATATTGTGTCTATTTAATTTGAATGTGTATTCATATCTGATATTTCAAACCCATCATAATACATGCATGTATGAAGTGAGTTGATAACTTTTACCTGCACCGTAGTCATCGGGAATGTAAATCTCGAAAAAGAATACCATCAAGGACTACCATTGTCCATCATTAAGAATTTCCTTTTCAGGATGACCCAGTCCCTTTTCATCTTACATATTCCTACCCTAAAACTGAGCATTTCTCACCATGGAAACTCACACTCTCAAACAAAACTAGATGTATGGCTTGCAGTTTCACTTACGTATTTCTCGCACTGATCCAGCGACAGTTTGTGTCCTGATTGTAGATCAGCGATGGTGGCGTTAAGCTCTTTGACGGTCATCTCCAGAGCTGCCATGTTGGTCCTCTCCGTTTCACTCTGGGATTGCGCATCACGAAGCTTACACTCCAGGGATTCCACATCCACATTGTACTGAAATCACAATTAAAAACAAACAAGTTAGACTTACATTGTTTATTTTATGCCTACAATAATCATTTTCATAACAGATGTATATCACAAATCTTAGGTACATTATGAAAAGTATGCATGATATTGATTTCTTTGTTTTCCCATTATTATAATCCAAAATATAATCCAACATACGTAAGCTAATTTTGATTGATGTTTCATTGTAATTCACATCTTTCCAATAGAACATATTAAGACACCATCAAAACAATAAAATTATTTAAAGTGAAACCTGCAAAGTGAACTCCACAAAAATCATTTGGAGCTTCCACATTTCTCTACTACCGTGTTGTTCGGCTTATTATGCTAAGAGAAGAATACAATTGGGTTAGATTTTTTGTTAATGCCCCTTTAGTATGATGATATCTACCATTGATGATAACTCAGCTCAAGACTGTACATTAACAGTCATAAACCTCACACATGTTATACAGTAAGTCATTGTAAAAGCCGTCACAAATTTTTGCTTTTTTAAACAGGAAAGCAGTGTTTTTTTCGATGAAACTTTCACACATCATTCAAACATATTTTTAACGATTATAATGGTATAAGATTGAAGTCTCAAATGTAATTTTTGGCAATAACCACACTTAGCAGGTGCACCTTTAAAGAATCATAATTCAATTCATATTACATTAACATTTATTCACCTTTTGCTGAAGATTCTGCAAGGTGTTCTGCGCTTCCTCCTGAGCCACCTGTAGTCTCTGCTCACCCTGCTCTGCTTCCATCCTGACGTCAGTCTGCGCCTTCATCAGGTCACCATGAGTGCGCTGCAGCTGCTTCTCTAGGTCGCACTTCTCGCTGTCCAGAGCCTCAATTTCAAGCTGTAAATTAGACCATGCAACAGTTCAATCTACAATTAGCATCTGCCTCCAACAATATCTATTCAATGTAACAGTTCATTAAGAATAACAAATATTAGGTCTAACTTGGCCGTAAAAAAAAACAAAAACAAGGGGGCTCAGGGTGGATTAGCCCCTGAAATGCCCGATAAGGCCACCTTAATTCTGAAAAGAATTAATTCAATTCAATGCAAGACAAATTATAGAGTGCTAATTTACAGGGCGTAGGCGAGCTTGAAAAGTAGCCCCGGAAACTTGGCCTAATAAGAGTACCGGTGAAATTTGTCCCGTTACCTGCCTTCTCAAGAAATGCGTAAATGAGTAATTTATGTAGAACTGCTCTAAGTTTTAACAATTAGTACAATATTGCATAATGGGCACTACAGTATCTAAATATCTAGTCACACAAGAACAAAAATTAACAATCAGTGGAATTTTGATAGTTTAGTAAAGTAATATCTTCAAAAATGAATTTGCTTGCCATGTAAACATTAAGTAAGACCAATAATCCAACAAAAACATTTCAGAAAATTTCACATTCTTACCTTCCTACTTTCCCCTTCCTCAAGGGCAGCGCTGAGCTTGGTCTCAAAGTCACTCAGACGCTTTCCTTGCTGCACTTTCTGCTCCTCTGCATCATTGATGGTCTTCTGCAGAGCTTCGATCATCTTCACCTTCTCCTGCACCTCTGGTTTGAGCTGCTCAGCCTCCGCCTCCAGACATGCGTTTTCTTCAACAAGGGCGCCATACTTCTCTGCAGCAGCAACCAGTTCGGCTTCTAAGTCTTGGATTTTCTTCTCCATGTCCGAGAACCTCGTCTGCTGGCTCTGCAGCTGGCCTGTCAATTCGAGCTCAGCATCAGAGAACTGGTGCTTCTCTCGCTCTAAACCTTCCATCTGACCTTGGAGATCTAAGTTCTTCTCATTGAGAGTGCAAACTTCCTTAGAGTACTCTTCCAACTTGGATGAAGCATCCTCCAGCTCGACTTGGACAGTCCTCAGTTCGTCCTGTGCAGCAATGACTTCAGAGGATTTCTCCCTCAGCTGACAATCCAGCAGCTCTTTTTGCCTTTCTTCTTCTACCAAATCAGCTGTCAGTTTGGCCAGTTTGTCCTCTAACTCTCTGTTTGATCCCAAGGCCTCTTCTAACTGTTCTTGAAGTGCTATATTCTCCTCCATGCCTTCGGAAATAGTTCTTTCCTGGGATTCCCATTTCTCTTCTATTTCTGTTAGTTTATTTTCTGATTCGTCTATTTTCTTTTCTGCTTGGGCAACAATCTGTCTAACTTGTACAAGATTTTCTTCTGCTCCTCTCAGCTCTATCTGAAGTTCTGACTTCTCTGCTTGCAGCGCCGCTTCTATGGTCTTGCTCTCCTCAATCTTGGAATCTGCAGCATCCATCTCTGTCCTGAGGTGGCCGAGTTCCTTTTCTAATGCTGCATATACCTGCTTTGCTTCAACCATTTCATTATCCTTGGCTTTTATTTCATCCTTCAAGTCACTGATCTCTGCGCAGAGCTGATTGAACTCTGACTTGCTTGCTTCATCGCTCTGCATTATGTTGGATTCAGTCTTATTGAGTTGCTGAGAGAGGGAGTCATATTCCGCCTGTAGTTTCTCCAGTCGGTTCTGCAGCGAATCCATATCTTGGATCATTTCGCCATTTTCAATAAGGAGAGTTTCATTCTCATTCCTCAAGGACTCGTTTTGCACCTGAAGGTCTGCCAACTCTTTGTCTTTGTCTGTGACCCTACTCCAGGCCTCCATTCCCTGAGCCTCCATAGATTTGATGGTCTCCTCCTTGTTTGCTACTGCCATCTCAAAGCTGCTGATTTCTTCTGTGAGTCTGACAATCTCCTCACTCTTGTTCCCCAAAAGTTCAGTCAATTCTTCAATCTGTGATTGGAGATTGTCTTTGTCTGCAAAGACTACACCGAGCTTCTCACCGAGGAGGTGGTTTTCTTGTGCAGATTTGGACAGCTCTGTGTTCAAGTCTGTCAGTTTTTCTTTCCATTCTCCCAATTCTGCCATTGCTGTGTCTATGCTCTGCGTCTTTTCCACCAGTTCTTCCTCAGAGTGGTTCAATCTTTCCTGTAGCGCTGTTATCTCGGCCCTCAACTGTTCACCTTCACTCTCTTTCAGCGTCATCTGATTCTCAATTGATTTCATCTGGACATTCAGGTTTTCATTCTGTTTACGTTCAACATAGACATCTTCCTCAATTTTATCCTGTGTTATTTTCAGATCTTGTTGAAGAGACCCAATAATGTCTTTGTAACTTCTCAGCTCCTCTTCCAACTCTTCTTTCACCCGTTTATATTCCTCTACCTTACGCCTGAGCTCTTCAACAGCGGCATTCACAGTAGCTTCACTCTCACCATGCTGTTGAACCTTGTATTCAGATTGTGTCAGCTCTGCTTCAAGAGAGGCAATCTTCTCCTTGTGCAGAACAGCATCTTCTTCCAAAGCGCTATTCCTCATTTGAAGATATATCTTGTCATTTTCCAGTGATGTTTCTCTCGATTTGCCAGCATCCAAGTCTGTCTGTGCCGACTGCATTCCATACTCTGCCTCTTGCTTGGACTGCCTGATGGTGGTCATCTCCAATTCAAGTTCAGCTAGTTTGGCCGTCAGCCTTTCATTTTCTGTTTCTAGTAATGAAAGTCTTGACTGCAGTTCTTCTCTCTCAAGGCCATGCGTTCCTTGGTCTTGAGAATGGGATGCTTTCATGGTTAGAAGTTCTACCTCCAGAGTTTTCTGGCTCGTCTCTGCATCACTAAGCTTCTTCACTGTGTCTTCCTGCTCCTTTTCCAGCTTTCTATTCGTTTCAACTTGGCCTTGAAGTTGCTGTTCTAGCTCAAACCGAACTTCCTGGAAATCTTTCTCTGCTTTCATGCTTGCATCATGTTTGTCTCTCAGTTCAGCTTGGAGTGCATCGATTCGGTCAGCAGCTGATTTCATCTTCAGGTTGGTCTCCTCTTGATGCTTCTCAGCAACATGCACTTTCTCTTGATCATTGTTGATGATGTTCTTTAACTCTGCAACACTCGACTCTAAGCTGATGAGAGCTTCATTTCTATCTTGCAGGTCTCTCTCAAGAGACGCTACCTTCCTCTCTAACTCTCCTTGTAGTGAATGGAGCCTGTTGCACTCGTTGTCACTCTTCTCTTTCTCAGCTTCTAACATGAAGCTATGCTCTTCCTTCATGGTTTCTAGCTGCTTCTGAAGCATGGATACTTCCTCTTCATGGTTCTTTTTCTCTTTCTCAATGTTCTCTTCAAGTTCAGCAATGTTCTCCAGAAAACAACCCTTTTCTCCATCACGAGAATCTTCCAAGGCCTGAATCCTCTGTTGTTGTGTATCTAGCATTTCTTCTTTGAATGCAAGTTTTTGCTCAAGTTCCCGGACAGCTACGGCATGATCCCTTGAGTAATTTTTAAGATTGTCTTGCAGTTCGTCTATCTTTTTCTTCTGGGATGCTTGCTCCTGGTTCGCCCCAGCAAGGGCTTGGTTGACTTTGAGTGAGTCAGATGTCTTTTCTGATAGCTCATCCTGTGCTTCTAACAATTCTTTCTTCAAAGTAGAAATTTCTCCTTTGAACTTTTCTTCAAGATCACTTACGCACATTTTCTCTTTCTCCATAGCATTCCTGCTTTCTTCCAGTTGTTCCGTGAGATGACACTTCTCTCCATCCAATCCTGAGATCTTCAATCCAAGCTCCACAATGTTGGCCTTTGAAAGTTCTAGTTCACCACGACTTTCTTCAAATGAAAAGCTCATCTCTTCAAGTCTCTCACTCTGCCTTTGGAACTCCGCATTCTTTTCTTCCAGTTCAACTGAAAGCTGGTGTACTTGACCATTCAAGCTTAGGATCTTCATATCATACTCAGTAACAGTGTTCTGTAATTCTTCCAGTTGAGCTTTGGATGCCAGCAGTTTCTCCTCCGATGACTGTCTGAACTGGCGGTGTGTTTCTGCCACGGACTCCATTTCTGTGTCCTTCTCCTCCAGCTGGTCCTTGAGTTTGAGGATCTCATCATCCCGCAGCTCTCTCTGCTCCCTGACGTCGGTCAGCTCGTTCTGCAGTCGGTTCAGCTGGTGCTCCCTGGAGGCCAGCTCTGAGTGCATGTCCCTCTGGCTGTTGGACAGGCCTTCCTCCACCTCATCCAGCTCCAACTGTAGCCTCTCAATCGTAGCTGCCTTCTCGATTAGATCCTGCTCCATGTCACAAATGCTGTTGCCTTGTGTTGCCAGGTTCCTTGTCTGCGTTTCAATTTTGGTGTTCGACACCTCGATGGTCTTTTCCATTTCAGATTTCAATTCCTCAAGGGCTGCTTTGTCCCTGTTTGCATTTTCAAGAGCAGCCTCCAATGTTTCTGTGGCACTTGTGGATTCAGCAAGCTTTGCTTCATACTCATTGCTTTTGTCTTGCAGCTCCTGGACCTGTCTCATCAAGTTGTCCCGCTCTGTTTCAGTTTCCTTGAGGATCTCTTCCTTGCTTCTTCGGACCTCGTCAAGCTCACCCTGAACAGAGTCAAGAGCCTCATGAGTTGACAGCAGGGTCTTCTCATGGGCAGCAATGGTTTCTTGCATTTTGCTGACAGCATTATCACTGTTCTTCATGTTCTCGCTCAGCTTAACTTCAAATTCAGCAGCTAGGTGTCTGGACTCTTCAAGGGAATGACTCGTTTCTAGTTGGGGAAGAACAAAAATACAAAACATAATAAGTATATGAATTTGTTAATATTGATTGATTGATCAAACTTTTATTTCCAAAATCAAATCATATAAATACATACAAAATAACATAGGTATCATAGAGTCATAATATATACAACAATAAAAATGAATACATGTGTTACAGTGTAGTTGGTATATGGTTATAAATCACATTAAGGAAATAAGGGAAGCCTGAAAAGCTCAATAAGCTTGAAGTGTAGGTGACCCAGGAAGTATTTGTTTTGTTATTAAAATCAGAAGAGTTTATCATTTTACATATTGCCTATAAAGTATAACTAT
>JAUELG010421134.1:0-12835 GCA_031471515.1 Dendraster excentricus | reverse complement strand
GGCAGCAACCAAGATTTTGATAAAAAATTTGAAAAATCATAATTATTGATTGGATTATCAAAATCTGTTTAAACTTTTGCTATTAGATATCTAAAATTGTTTCCTTTTCACCCAACCTGCTTAAAAGCTTGTAGATACTTCCCCTTTAAATACAACATAGCTCAGATTGAGTATGGTAGACAAACTCCATTTTGAGTAAAGTATGATTATTTAAAAAATGACAAGGATTGAAGGGTTGCTTGTTTTTACAGAAACATACAATAACTATAATATTCACAATAATGATAATTACATTTCAAATCTCCACTTCCGAAAATGTAGTGGTAGTTTGTTGGTCTTTTTGGCTATACGATATTCAAGATCTTTATTGACAGCAATGTATCCTACATAGTTTGGAAGTTTACTTTAAAATTTACACACATAAATATTAAGGCTGAGTCAATTCGATCGATCAAATCGGGTCCCGACCATTACAACCGGGTTCCGGTTTCGATTTGTCATTTAAGATGTCATTTATTAATAATGTAAAGCGCTTAGAGATGATTATCAATCATATTAGGCGCTATATAAATCAAAATTATTATTATTATTATTATTTAATGCTGGAAGTAAGAACTCTTTTTCATTGAGAAGCTCTTTATTACATAAATCAGCACTTAATTTATTTTCTAAATCTTCAATTTCTCTCAATAGTTGTTTTTTAACAAAATTATGTTCTTTCTTTTTACGCGCACAATACTCTATACAAGTGCCAAACAGAGCAGTTTAAACTCAAGATGGCACTATATTGTACATGTGAAGGTTCGTAAAAATAGACAAAAATAGTGATAAGATAGAGAGCTGATCAACAACTATTAACAATTTTCTTTTGACTTTTTTTGAAAAGAGGAAGCATTTAAAAAAAAAATTGTAACCGTTTGTTCAAAATTCTCTAATAGTATTACAAATTGATTGAGATCAAATGCTTATAATCAGATGATCATTTACAGCAAATAAGCTTAATAGTAGCCAGGGCTAAAATTCGAAAAGAAAAAAAAAGAACCCTGAAATTTGTAGTCCCAAGAGATGATATAAGTAGCTCCCGAACATTAGAAAAGTACCCGCCGAAATAAAAGTACAATTTTTTTTGCTGAGTTAATCGTCATTATCATCATAAATATCATGAGCTTTTTGTAAACTTGTGATCTGTTTATATTTGTTTGTTTTGCAGCTACGTGTCGAGATTCCCCAGCCCGGGGGAGACGATCTGTGGCCACAAGTTCAGCACAGGCTTCGGGGGCAAGGGGGCGAACCAGTGTGTAATGGCCAGGCGGCTGGGGGCAAAAACAGCCATGGTGGGGAAGGTAAGCACAAAATAATGATTATATTAATAATAATTATAATGATAATATAGCGCATATTGCAAAGAGCCTCTAAGCACTAAAAATAATTATTCAACTATTATTACCCATGGTCATCAGGTACATTTCAAAACCACACAATGATATTGCATACTTTCTCAACTCCCCGGGAAGCATACTACATGTAGCTGAGCTGCCAGTGATAGGGGCGCTAAGGCTAATTAACACCCGACCATGGTACCCATTTATACACTTGGATAGAGAGCAGCAATAGACCGCTTCGGTAATGTATGCAAATATTATGCCTATGACGTCAGACTCCCCGTTGGCAAGCTTAACAAAGGTAACCATGTCCGGCAAGCTAACTTTGCTGGAGCTTGCTGGACCTAGTTACTATTGTTCAGCTTGCCAAATGGGAGTCTGACGTCATACGCATATAATTTGCATACATTACAGAAGCCGTCTATTGTGGATAAATTGTCTTGCTGAAGAACAAAGGCAGTGGGCAGGGTTCAAAGTACTCTGGATCTCATGACCGGAAAGTGCACGCTCTACCAATTTTGCCACACCACATCCAGGGGTGTGTCTCACAAAGATTCCAAGTTGAACTTAGCTCTGAGTAGGACTCAACTATTTTGGAAAGGCCGTGTTACCATTGGAATATTCAAAAGTGTTCAACAAGAATTTTAGCAAGAATTTTAGAAGTTTCATAAATGTTGCACATCAAGAACATGACATCTGATAGTCGTGTGAAGGTCACCTCCACAATGACTTTGAACACATCATATCTAGTATGTGCCTGAACATGTAATACTTTATTACATAATTATGATAAAAAGTTACATTTGCCTGATTGCTAACAGTCCATTAGGCAAAAACTTTGCAAATATTTGCCTCATGGTCTGACATGTTTTTCATCAAATATGATGACATAAACGGTACCCTGGGGTACCAGACAGAAATCCGCCATTTTGTTTGATTATTTATTTAATTTTTTGGGCTGTACTGTTGGTATAGAATGCGTACAATCGCACGCTGCACTGCATGCACAACACAATAGGGTTGTACTTCAAATGGACACAAGATGGCGCTACATAACATGGGATAACAGGGTACAAATGTACAAAGGGTATAAATATACATTGTACAATCAAACCCATGTCTTAGTGGTCACCTGTCTTAAGCAGTCAACCTGCCTACAATGCCCACTTAACGTATTCCCTACAAAGAAAAACAACGTAATGAACCTGTCTTCAGTGGACACTTCTCTTACTATCCTTTGGTGGTCACTATGTGGTGACAAACGCAGTACCCCGGGGTACCGTTGTACCCCGGTTTCCCACGTTTTGTAGCACCATCTTGTGTCCACTCAAAGTACAACCGTATTGCATTGTGCATGCAGTGCAGCGCGCGATTGTATGCACGCTATACCCACAGTACAGCCCTAAAAATTAAATGAATAATTAAACAAAATGGCGGATTTTTGTCCAGGTACCCCAGGGTAACGTATATGTCATCACGTACAGGTTAGACAGTATGTTTTTATGCCTCCGCAACAAAATTGTCTGAGGCATTATGTTTTCGGGCTGTCTGTATGTCTGTCCATATATTATGTACCCTTAGTCTTAAAATGATTTCAAGAATAATTGGATAACAAATTACTCACTTATTTAGTTGTACTTATCCATCAGTTCAACTTCAACGTTCTTTCAGAATAAGATTTTATTGTTCAGTTTAATATTTTTATTATTATTTTATTTTTATAAGAAAAATAGCCCTGGGGTGTAAATATTCTGAAAAAGATAAAATTAAGCTGAAATATGTTTCTAAGCCTAATCTGAAATTGTGCTTTAAAGGTGTGTTGATTTTCTAAAAATGTAATTTAGTGACGTAGATGCAGTTAATTTGAATTTAAAGTCATTTTTTTTAGAATACACACCCAGGATTTGAATTTGATCCAAGGGACTAAATGTGAGTACCATGTATCTTTGTTGTGCCCTTTATTGCAAAGTGGCAAGGTAGTCTGGGATAGATAAACTTCAAGAAATCTACAAAATCTAGTCTGCTGATTTGATAGTATTTAGGGATATGATCAGGATTTAATTTAATCTAGGATGGATTTCTCAGGTGATTATTATAAATCTGAATTAATTGGATTTAGGAAATGTGCACTTTCAATTTGCATTCTCAAACTTTTAATATCCAAGTCAGCTTATGAATGTCAAAATGACTACAAATAAAGCATTTTAGTCAAGATATTGCAAAAAAAAAAAAATAATAATACAAATCTGGAGGTAAACTGCAAAATCAAGTCTGCAAATTAATGTCAGCTATTTTGTAGGTGAATTTAATAGGATTTAGTACATGATGAACATTTGGATGTTATCTCCACCTCAGGAGGTGTTTTATAAATCTATTTTGATAAAACATGCACTTTCAATTTGCGTGCTAAAACTTTCAATATCCGTTTAATACACCAGGGCTGGTTTCATAAAACTTGTCGTCATTGTCGTCAAACTTGGTACATGTTCTTGTATTTTGATGAACCGATGAGCTGGTTCCAAGTTGGGGTCATGTACACCAGGGCAGGTTTCATAAAAATTGTCCATTGTCTTCAAACTTGGTACTTGTAAATACTGTAATGAGCCGATGAGCTGGTTCCAAGTTGTAATCAGAGGTCCCAGGGTCATGCGAAAATATGCGATGTTGAGAACCAGTTAACCGCTCACATTCAAACTGGACATTTTGCACGCATTTCAAGAAAAATTTGTACTATTTAATGATAATTTCTTTTTGCTTGTTTTCACTTGTTTGCATAATTATGGTAATTTATGCAAATAAGGTCATACATTTTTTTTTGTAAGGTTCTAAAATAGGTTAAAGTAATAAAGGTAATTTCTTTTTGCTTGTTTTAACTTATTTGCATATTTATGGTAATATATTTATGCAAATAAGGTCATATATTTGTTAAATTGTAACCTGAAATAGGTTAAAGGGGGACTAAATTAAAAATCATTGTTGGCATTTGTTGATCTGTAACAATTAATACATTTCTGTTGACTGTTTGATGTATTTATTCTATTGTTTCTTTTGTTACTTTTTTTTCTACCTGCTGTGCTTCACCCATAAAAAACCTCCAAAAGCAGTTGACTTTTATGACATAATACCATTCTACCATTGGTCAGCTAGATGAACAAAAGACATTGATATGTCCCTTGCTATCACCTGTTTATAATATCATTGCATGTTTTATACAATACCCACTCACCATGAAAAGAAGGGTTTCAATGGAAACATTCCATGCTAATGCAATAAGGTAGTCAGTGGGTAAGAAGATGTCTTTTGTTCAGGTTTATCTAGCTCACTGATGGTTGAATGGTATGATGTCACAAAAGTAAATGCTGGAGGGTTTTTTTAAGGGGTGCATTGCAGTAGGTAGAAAAAAAAAATGTCAAAAATATACATCAAATAATCCAAATATATGTGATGTGTTCATTATAAAAGATCAATAAAAGTCAACATGCAGTGTAATTTAGTCACTCCATAACACCTTTTCACTACATTTGTATTTTACCATTTGGAATGATCAAATACAACAACCGTATTTTGGAAGAACTAGGTTATTCCTTATATGTTTTTATTATACGTGTGTTGATAATTTCTTGTGCATGTATTTGGTTTTCAACTCATTTATTTTACTGTTGTTGTTATTTAAAACTAGAGTTCATCTATTTTGACCCAATTAAACAGCTTACAGCTCGTTATTCCGAAGGTTTGTTATTCCGAAGTTTTGTTATCCTGAAGGTCCGTTATTCTGAAGGTTCGTTATTCCGAAGGTTGTTATTCCGAAAGCAAAATCAGGTTTATTATTCCGAAGGTTCGCTATTCGGAAAACATATTTGTTTTCGGACTAGTGAACCTTTGGAATAACGAACCTTCATAATAATGAACCTTCGGAATAACGAACCGTACCCACTAAACAAACACCTGGAATAAAGACCAAATAACCAACATTTGATCTCTTTGTACATAGGAAAAATTGGGTTTCCATATGTGTTGATACACAAATGAGAAAAATTCGCAGTTTTCAAGTCTGATTTTCAAAAAATTTGAAAAGATGCGCAAGAAAACAAAAAAGTTATAAAGGTAGGATTTATAAAGCTTGCTTTTTTCATTTGTATGCTAACAATATAAAAATGAAATGTATAAATAATGAAGTAGCTTAAAGATGGCAATAAAGTTATTACAAATGTAGGAGATCGGTGATAAAACAAATTATCATCAAATAAATATATTTGATATAAAAGATAAAATGTTATGAAAAAAAAAATGTTTTAAAAGATGCGCAAGACTTGAAAGCAGAAGTCATAAATGTAGGATTAAGAAGCTTGCATTTTCAATTTGTATGCTAACACCAATATCAAAGCAGGATTAAGTTATTACAAAATGTAGGTGGTAGGTGATGAAGCAGGTATCATTTGAAAAGTTTCCTCATAACATAAATTAGTATAATTGAGCATAAAACCATTTCTATCCCAAAACTTTGGGCAAGCGGATTCGCCATAGGGCAGAGACACGTTTTATAAACCACATTTCCGACTGGGGAAAAACAATTTTTTGTGTAGAAGCCTGAGCACTTCATGCCTCACAAAAAGATCTGTACACAGGTACTGAGATTGTTTTTGAAAGAAAAAATTAAAAATGGTTTGAGCAACCGGTCTGGTAAAGTGGAGGTCTTGGGTTATTTTTTTCTTTGCTCAATCATTTAAATATTTCTAGTAAGTTTCCTCTATATTTGAATTCGATAATGAATAAATTTAGAGCTGGCTTTAATTCAAGTATGATAATTATTCAGCATGTTCAGGTTGTAATCTGATAGCTTCTTGGAATTTCTGCTCATGGACTACCCAACTCTCTGTACTCTCGAAAATGTGTCAGTTCACACAACAGTTCTGTTAATTGGTTCGTGCCACTTGATTGGGTGCACACAATTCTGTTTTTTTTGGTCTGTTTTCCCCTCTGAAAGCAACAAAGAGATCATTACAAAGAAATAGCAATTTACTGAACATTATACAGTGGTGGAGGGAACATCACAGAATGTTCAATCCGAGGGATTTTAAATGCTTTTGACTATTGACGATGTAGTCGAGGGACTTATTTTCGTCACGAAATAGCATTTTAATTTTCAATTTGCATGCTTAAGACTTCATTTTCTAAAACATGAATATAGCATGAAATGTAAAATCATGAAATCAGAAATAAAATCTTGCTGTTGTTTGACAAAGGTTTCTGTTACAAACAAATTTGTGCAATGAATTTACTGGTATTTAACTTTAGCTATCATCTGTAGGAATTATGCAAAACAGTACTGCAAGTTCAGCGATCATGTAGCTTGCATACACATTTGTTAAAGGGTGACTAAATTAAAAACACATACATCACATTTTGTTGACTATTTTATGTACATTTTTGTCATATTTTATCCAATTTATGTATTCTTTTTCTGCCTGCTACGATTCACCCCTAAAATAAACCTCCACCATTGACTTATCTGACATCGCAATTCCATTCAACCATCAATTAGCGAGATTTAAAAGATATGTTCTCACCCACTGAGTACCTTATTACATTAGCATTGGATGTTTTTTCAACCCTTTTTTTTTCATGGTGAGTGGGCATCGTATAAAACATGGTATTATGACATTACAAAAGTCAACAGCTTGTGGTGTTTTTTTTTTATTTTTAGAGTGGAAGACTAACAGTAGGAAAAAAAGTAATTCAAAATAATATTAAAAATATGAACAAAATGTACATCAAATAGGCAACAGATATGTGATGAATTTATTATTATAGATCACCCTAAGTCAACATGCGTTTCTAATATATAGATACCCTTTAAACTGATGGCCAACATGACCGTGCCCCCTGCCCAGACATTGGTGGGTGGATAAAATGAGACAGTGCCAGTAAAGGGCAACAAATCTGAGTGGGCATTTTATTACAAAGAGTTCAATTTCATTATGAAAAAGCTTATTTTGTTTTTAAATTTGTTCAGCATATATTTTTTCAATGACCAATTTAATCCTTTTTTTAAATTAAACTGCGTTCAATTTTTTTTTTGTACAATTATAATTTTTCACAAGAATATTTTTTTTTTGTCTTTGTCTGTATTAAATTAGGTAGGAGAGGACTCTTTTGGCAAAGACACGATAAAGAACTTGAATGACAATGGTGTCATAACAGGTAAATTAGCACTATGAGTGCATAGAAATGTGATATGCACGTTATAATATATATATGATTATGATTATTATTATTATCATTATTATCATTATCATTATCATCATTATTATTATTATCATTATCATTATCATTATCATCATTATCATTATCATTATCATTATCATCATTATCATTATTATCATTATCATCATTATCATTATCATTATCATTATCATTATCACTATCATCATTATCATTATCATTATCATTATCATTATTATAATAATTATTATTATTATTATAATTGTTGTTGCAGTCACACTTCCTAGTAAATTTTTTAATCCAAGATCAGGACCGGTCCAGTCTTCGAAAGTCGAGACGGGGTCTGGTCCCAAATTTGGAAGCCTAGACCAGGACTGGTCCAAATTTTTAGTGGTTATGGTGCCTGTCTATTAATCAGGAGGTCATGGGTTCAATCCCACCCCAAATTTGTGCATGAGGTTTTATTGCTTATATCAGTTTTATCATGCTCTGTGTATTTAGAGCTAAACTCACATTGGTGTGGAGGACAAAGATACAATTAATTATTTGATAAATTTCAACCTCGAACTTTAATGGATAGAAAGTGTTTGGATTTTTCTTTTGCACACTATATATAGATTTTTTGAGAGTAACATCAGAAGCTGCAACGGGAGTTGCCCCTATATTCGTGGATGATAGTGGTAAGTGAAGATTCAAGTCTTTTGTATATTAAAGTGGGGCGGACAAGGCAAATAGTGGGCTTCGCGTGAGTTAGCGCGTTCGCATGGGAGGTCCAATGACATCAGTGTAATAGCATTTAGCGGCACATTCGTTCTAACCTAGTTCAGAACACACGAATGTAACATTTCCAAAGATTCTGCCGTAATACGAGACGAGTGTTGAAGTTCGGGCCTACTACAGCAATACATGCACACCTACTTTATTACTACAACAACTATTACCAGTCTGAGAAGGATGCGAGCCAGTCAAGCGATATTCCACACACACACACACACACACACACATCGCCCTCTATTGGCCTTGTCCGCCCTACTTTAATCACCTCATTGGTAATGGTCAAGTTATGCATTGCGTGCAAGGTCTTCACTGTTATCTTCACTAGAGTCTTCAAGCATTTTAGAAAATTAAAAAAAAATCTAAAATATTGCCTGTGTGATTGCTGGTGAAAAATGTTTTGAATAAAATATATTGATATTTTATTTTTTTTTTTTTTTTTAGTAAAATATAGTTTATTCGTCATGAAAATTGTATGTTCTTTCAAGGTTGACATTCAGTTTTTCATTATCTGTCAAAACTATATACCCCTGGGCTGGTATTCAATTTCTTACTTAAGTCAAAATTCAACTTAAGTAAAAAATTGGGATTTTATTAATTCATCAATTAAAAATCCTACACACATTTTGATGTCATAATGTCTTCAAACAATACATTGATTTTGTAAATACTTAAATATGCAAGTCAAAAAGTCGGATTCCCAGCCCAGAAAAGGCTAAGTAAATTTCTTACTTAATCTAAGTATCGAATTGTATACCAGCCCTGGCCTTATTAGAGTTAATGTGCGACCTGCTGGGTTTGGACCATTATTTATAAAATACTATTTGGAGTAATTCAGTTATTCACAGACACATGTTTATATCAAAATTTGCATTGCACACTTTTCTATGTAGTATTTATGTTATTTACTTACATTTTACTTATTCTATTATGTTATATTTCATTTAGTAATGATATTTCATTGTGTACATTAGTATATACAGTTTGATGATAATCTGATAAATATGTTTATATGTTTAAGTATATTTGAAAGTATATTTGACACATTTGTGCATAATGCATGTTTATTTATGTTTATCCTGTTCACAAGGGACTTTAGTCCTCAGACTTCTGTCTACGATCTTTCTATCTCATGTAATGTGATCATTTATGACTTTTGTTTGTTACCTTGTGATAAAACACTGAGTTATGTCAGATAATAAGTGAAGGAGGGTTTTGAGAGTTGTTATCTATAGGTTCTGTTGGGATAATGTACATATATTTGAGAAAACAAGAACTTTTTACTGACCCTTTCACATTGCCTACTAAAGGAGAAATTGCAAAATTTGTATGAAATGGTTTAAGATCAAACCTATTAAGAGTGCAAAGATATCAAACCCTTCTTTCTTTCCCTGACAGTCCGACCTCGGTTATCCGGCCATGTCGGGATCGGCACTTATCCGGATAAGTGATTTGGCCGGATGTCGGAAAAATAACATTTATGTACATGTACATATATATGTAGATGTATGTAGCTGCGTATTTTGCTATTTTGTCTGTGAATACAATGATATTATGGTGTGAATGTATGTTAATTCTGTCGGGAATGTATTTGTTAATCATGTGAATTTTGTTGGGAGTTTTAATTGAGTTTGAAATCACTGTTCACAATCATTGGATGAACAAAAAACAGCCTTCACTGGGTGATAAAGTTCGCCGAATAAACGATGGCCAGATAACTGAGGTCGGACTGTATTAACTCAGGATAGAAACTGCAAAATATAGTATGAAATGGGTTAAAATTAACCATCAAAATTGAAAAGAAATCAAGCCATTCCGTCATCCTTCCCTGCATTAACTCAAGATAGAAATTGCACAAATCTAGTATGAAATGGATTGAAACTAACCCATCAAGAGTGAAAATCAATGAAGCTCCTCCTTCCTTCCCTGTATTAACTCAAGATAGAAATTGCATTTTCTAGTATGAAACGGGATAAAATAAAAGCCATCAAGAGTGAAAAGAAATCAAGCCCTTCCTTCCTTCCCTGTATTAACTCAAAATAGAAATTGCACAAATCTAGTATGAAATGGATTGAAACTAACCCATCAAGAGTGAAAATAAATCAAGATCCTCCTTCCTTCCCTGTATTAACTTAAGATAGAAATTGCAATTTCTAGTATGAAATGGGATAAAATAAAAAACTCATTAAGAGAGAAAATAATTCCAGCCCTTCTGTGCTTCCCATTTTTTATACTCAAGATAGAAATTGAAAAATCTAGTATAAAATATAAGTTATCAAGAGTGAAGAGAAATCCTTCTTTCCCTATATTACTGAATACGTGGTAATTTTTGCGGTGGTTTTATTTTCGCAAATTTCGTGAGACAATTATCGCGAAAATTTCTTCTTTGGTTCATGGCCATATACATTAATGAAAGCACCACTAAAATCGCAAAAAATAGCACTCGCGAATTGTGAGATTTACTCCAAAATTGCGAAAAATATCTGTATGGGAAAATATTGGCGTATACAGTCACTCAAGTTTGAAATTGCAAATTCTAGTAAAAATGGGTAAAAAACCTATGAACACTTTGTGTGCTGTGCAGTATATCCTCTGTTGCCAGATCATTTTAGGCATGCATGGGCACGCGCGCAGTACGAATTGTATATTTTATGTGCATACGCACTCAAGGATCCAACATTGTATGTGCGACGCGTGCGCACTAAGCGTCGTACATCGTATGCGCGCGCGCACTCATTGCCTGTGACTAGAGTCGAACAAAGCGGGCCGCTGTTTGTGACTTAAGTCGAACAAAGGCCTCAAAGGGTTAATAGTGAAAAGAAATCAAGCCCTTCCGTCCTTCTCTGTATTAATTCTCAGGATAGAAATTGCAAAATCTTTTATGAAACAGGATAAAATAGAACCTACATGTATCAAGCCCTTCCTGCTTTATCTGTATTAACTCTAGATAGAAATTGCAAAAATCTAGTGTGAAATGGGTTAAAATCAAAAACACATCATGAGTGAAAAGAAAAAATCAAGCCTTTCTGTCATATCTGGTGCACGTACCTCCAGGGCAGAATGCCATTGTCGTCTGCAGCGGTGCCAATCTCCTCGTCACACCAGCAGAAGTCGAGACAGCACTGAGCAGCATGGAGTCGCCCAAGGTCATGCTTTGTCAGCTAGAAACTCGGCCGGAAGCGACCTTAGAAGCCCTCAAGGTGGCCAGAGCCAGTGGAGGTGGGTATTCATTAGAGCGAAATCTTAGTCTCTTGACGATGATAGCAATAAGTTAACGGGATAGTTTGTGAGTATTTTGTCAAACTTAACTTATGTAACCAAAATATTGTGTGAAGTACCCATCATACCTAAGGTAAGCTCCGTCAGTATAACAAATTTCCAGTATCGATATATCGCTGAAAAAATATTGTTAAAACCTGATTTATTGGTAGCGCTCCAAAACGTACGTTGCCCATGTCGGGACAATGTTGGCTTATGGCAGCAATATATATAAGCAATATCAGCAAATTAAAATATTGTTTAAACACGATATACCGAAAATTATCGGGAAGTTGGTATAGAGATATTTTTTCATTGACAATACTGGCAATATTGGCAAATTAATATATCGTGAAAAAACGATGGACCAAAATACTAACGGAGCTTTACCTAAGGAATATTTTTTTCTCATCACTCAAATCTGAACACTTGCATTATCAAATGAAGGCTATTATTCCCTAGCCAATGAGTCTGATTTGTTAGTTCATGAGCAAACAAATTTTCATTTCCATCACAAAAAGCTTGCGAGTGGCAATATTTCTATCTAAATGAACATTTAAAAACTTTTTATGAACTTCACTCTTTTAATGGGAGTTGTGTGGAAAACGAAGGAGACGTGCAGTTCATTTTAGAGCACTTTGAGTGAGACCAGGTCAGGTCCCTATTTTTGTCAATTTTTACCAAGTATGTGCCTGATAGATGAGACTTACTGGCCGACATGCCATTGAACATGCGAGTATTTTGCATGCAATTGTTAGTGTGCATTCAGCTGTGCGCTAGCATTGCTGAGAGTATGGTCATGATTAGTCAGACACTGACGGGGTAAAAATTGACAAAATAGGAACCTTACATGGTCTAGCTTAAAGCGCCCGTAAACAAAAAATGTAGGTCCAAAATTACTCTTCTTGGTATAGTTGTTCGTTGGAAATGATACCCTATCTGATGGACATGTTCATTTTGGGAAGTGCCCCGTTCCGTTTTTTTGGGGGCCACCCTGTAAACATTTTTCTGGTACAATAGTTATAAACTTTGCAAAAGATGACATACTTTTTGTCATATTCTACGATCATGTTCTGTCATTCTCCTGTCCTTCTTCACACCAACCTAAAAAATACTTTTTTTTTCACGGGGGCGTTTTTGAAGAAAAAACGCCCTCGTGAAATTATTCACAAGGGCTATTTTCAGGCTCACGGGGGCTC
>JAUELG010420912.1:0-12840 GCA_031471515.1 Dendraster excentricus | reverse complement strand
TGAAGAATTGGCGGAGCTTGCTGATGTTGCTGATGACTGGGCAGAGGTTGCTGATGGCTAGGCGGAGCTTGCTGATGTTGGTCATGTCTGGGCGGAGCTTGTTGATGTTGCTCATGACTGGGCGGGGCTTGCTGGTAACTGGATGGAACATGCGCCGGCTGTTGATGACTGGGTTTGGCATGTTGTTTGAAGCGATTTGATTGGGCTATTTTATATTCTTTCAGCTGCTCGTCAATAGAAGCAGTGATTACCGCAGCTTCGGCATCGTTTACTTCTGAAAGCAGATCGTTCGTGTTGTTGTCGTCTGAGGACATATCAGCAGACTCTAAGAAAGTCTGAAAACAGAGTCGGAGGGCTGAAGACAGATCATCAGACTTAGCTTCATTGTCGTCTGAAGACAGATTATCATCTTCTGGAAGCAGACCGACAGCCTCGGTGTTGCTGTCCTCATTGTTGCGTTTGTTGTAGTTTTGAAATCCTTCTTTTGACTTTTTGTTCGATTTTGCTAACTGATTAACCTTTTCTTTCAGTTCGCTGATGTCTTTAGCCAAGAAGCTAAGTATGTCGAGGATTAGTGTGGTATCGACTGACACGGCTGATAATTTCAAGTTTGAGTCCGGATTTTCAGGCTTATCCGTGGAGATGTCTACAATTGTGTTTGTTTCTTTAGACCAGGTTTGGTCAGTATTGGGCGCCATTGTTAATGTATAGCAAGCTGAAGTGAAGAGAAATGTCTCAGTTTAAGTTTTGGTAAATGGAACAGAGTTCAGTAGTGAGGTATTCAGATTCGTCTAATACAGTTGCACAGCGTACGTCATTTTTGAAAAGATGAAACAGTGCGGAGTTGATGCTTTGAATTGCTATGTTATTGGGTAGTTTATATGCGAACTCTTTAGACCCTGGGGTCCCGTATGAAGAGTAAGTTTTCAGTTTCTTGGTTCTCGCCATCGAAATACACCATCATATACTTCGTTATCATCACGTAAATTCATAAAATGTCTTGATAGAGTTTATGTATAGCATGCACCACATGCACCACATAATAACATAATAAATGATCAGTTTGACATATTGAACTGTCTGTATAAACATCTTACTTATAAATCCATGCATGGGACTGGTCACTTCCGTGTTCGCCAAGCAAGTATATATATGATTCACACGTCACTGTCCAAAATAATGTCATAAAATGTCACTGAGTGCAGTTATTTCAGTTCCAAATTGCATTAAAAAAGCGATGAAAACAATCATTTCACGCAAAATGTCACAAAATCCTCAATATACTGGTTTTAAAAGGCATAAAACGGCATCAAAACCGACACGAACAATTTCATGACTTGCACCCCGTCTTTAGGTATTTAGGTATTTTCGCGATATACATTTATGGATAAATGAACTCTTGAAATGCAATGATGTTGATTATTTGGTTTGAATGAATGAAGGTTATATAGTACATGAAATGGGCTTTTCAATCATGGAAGAGGAAAATAACTTCATTTTCTCTTCCTACTCATACTCGCGTAGTTGATAATTTAAATGTTAATAGATAGAAATGGATGTTCAACCCTGGAAGAGGAAACGGACTTTATTTTCTCCTCATAATCACCTAATTGAAACTCTGGTGATAGGACAGTCACATAATCTTATACTGAAAAAAAGTAAATTTCATGCTTTGATGAATGATGAATTTTATGAATGATGTGTGTAAATATTTAATTTTAAGAAATATATACATCTATGTCATGTTAATAAGCAAATTCAGTGATATTCGGTACGACAATCGGTATGATTCGTTGCTAGAGAAATGACATACTGGCCAACTGTCAGCAATGTTATGCATCGATACTTTGATAGCGCTTTGACTTATGCATTTTCGTAAAGAGGATTAATACAAAAATATCCATTTTAGTAAAGAGAATACAAACAAATTTGTAATTTTGTTTCATATTGCAATGACATGTTGTTTATCCAGTTGGCAGGTATGTCATGCTTGGTTATTAGGATTGTTTTGAAGAAATTGTATTGGTACATTCATAAAGAAATTAGGGTTTCCATTCATGAATTGCTCAGGACCACTTTTTTGCCGTAGAACCCGGAAACAGTATGTTAATTTATTTTGGGGTTGTATTATATGAAATACAAACATTTCCCAAATGCAAATAAAAGGAGAAAAACATGGTTGACTTATATGTCATATAAACAAATCCAAAAGGAGATGAAAGGAAAATAAAGGAGAATACATTTATTTGTATTTTTAGGGTCGACCTTACATGTCATATAACACAATTTAAAAATAAAATAAAAGGAAAATTTAATTATATTTTATTGAAAAGTGACATGTTGTTGAAAAGCATGTCAATTCGTATAAAAGTAATAATTGATTAAAACAAATAATGAATGGCAAAGTACGTGCATGAAATAAGAAATTTGAGAAAGGTTGCTTGCATTATTTAAAAATATTAAAGGACGCAACTTTTTTTTCTCTACTGAGCTGAAACGGTTCCCTATGTTGTAAGAAAGGAAAATGTTGTTGATGAAGATTGATATTCAATGATGTACTCGTAAAATGAGGACATCATATTTTTAAGAGGAGGGTTGTTTGCAGGGATTTATTTTATACGGTTTGTACCCACTTGTGTTATTTTGCACTGGCTATGCCACCCGTTCAGTCATTTAACCCATTCATCCCATTGTATCATCCATCCATTCAACTAACCATCACCTTTTCATCACCATTCCATGGTCAATTGCACATCACAACCTCATTTGAATAATTGATTTGCTTGGGTAACATGAATATACATTAGGTATCTATTAGTTATCTATCAGTTTATTACATATTCAGCAGTACCCTATTATTTGTGTTATATTAGTATGTACTTGAGGATTCAAGATTATTGTTGTATTACTGTATTTGCATATTTGCCACTTGGTTGGTTAATTTAATTGGCACTTAATTGTATTAAATGTACTCTGGGCACTTGGCCCATGAGACTTGCACCTGGCAAGACATGTCTGAGTTTCCTCCTTGCTTGGCTTTGATAGGAGTTGCTGAAATTGCATTTTAATAAAAACCCAATATTCTTTACATTTCTTTACAATTCTTTACATTGTGGTCCCCTCTTACATCCCACCAGATCTCTGCCTAATGTGTATTCATGTATTTATGCGAAGGAAGCAACATTGCCTCGACTACCGTCGAGTAATAGTTACGGCACAAGCGCTATAAGTACAGTACGCAAGCCATGATCTCAGAAAAAACACTTTTTTAGGATGTTAAAATTTGGACTTCATTTGCACAAAGAGCATAACAAATAATGTCAACATAAAAGAAAATCAAATGAATATGGTACGTATTGGCGGAAATACCCTCCCGTTCCATAAGTATTGCAACATGGTAAAATTCGTTAATTGTTTGGTAAATGACTTATTTCTGTTGTAGCCGTGCTTTGTTCTAACTTATTGAATAGTGACCAACATTCCGGTATATATGGAATATGCATTGTTCACTTTCTTATTTAAGTCAACTGTGTCCCTCATGTGTACACTATGGTTAAGGTATCCGGGTTATCTAACGAGCAACGACGACAAATACTTGCACTGAGGGAGGACGAGTCTTCGATGGCTCAGATTGCTGATAATTTTCAGGTATGCCGTCAAACAGTGTACAGAGTGTGTAAACACCATTGGGAAACGGAAAATGTTGACAAGCGACGAAGACCTGGCAGAGGTAAAAAGACCACGCGTCTGGAAGATTGGTTCCTCCTGCTTCAGGCATGTATGACCGAATTCGAATCTGCGCAAACTTTGGCATCTTACTGGAGCTACAATATCGGTTGGATGATCTCAAAGGGGACGACACAAGGACGCCTATACTCCCACAATATTCATGCCCGCATTTCCGGGAGGAAGATTCTCATATATCGTGGCAATCGCCATAGACGTACCAGGTTGGCCTCCGAAGTTAGGGCTTGGACAGTGTGGGACAATTGGAGTGACTTCCGGTCTTTTCCAATGAGAGCAGGTTTTGAATTTCTTCCAACGACGGAAGAGCAAATGTCTGGCGTGAACCTTACACCCCGTACAACATAAGGAACCTGATCTACGCTCAAAGGAACGCAGATTCAGTCATGGTTTTGGGATGTGTTGGCATCTATGAGGTTGGCGATCTTGTTGTCCTGTATGGGAACATAGATAACGCAAAAATATTGAGATATTCTTGACTCTCACTTGTTTTCATCCATTGGTAACATCTTCGGCGACGCACAACACCTGATTATTTTCAAAAATAACAACTCATCGGCACACAGGCTGCCCAGATGGACCAACGGTATGACGACACAGACGTCTACAGGATGCAGTGGCCATACCAGTCACCCAATGCTAACTGAGTATGCTAATATGAGTATCTGTGGGATGCCATCAAGAGAGCTCTCACCAAGGACCGACCAAGCACCAGGGAGGGTTTGATCCTCTCTATTAGGGTCTGGGGCAGCATCACCCAATAAAGACTGTATCGTCTAGACGCGACTCTACCAAGGAGGATGCGCGACACTATAAATATGGGCGGGTACCCAGCAAAATATTAAAACCTCACAACTGTACATGATTAATTACTCTAGACATGTTAGGAAATATGCGTGATAATAATATCTTAAATAATATACTACAAATTATAAAAAAAAAACCAGCACTTATTATCATGCCATAGATTTTCTACTGGGTAATGCATGTGTCTATGTTGCAATAATTTTGGAACGGGAGGGTACGCCTGTGCGAATAAATTTGACTTCAACATGCACTCATTGTTATAGTGCTCGGGATCATCATAATTGCACTATAACACTTATTGCCCATTAACAAACTAAATTATTCTGATGGGAATATTTCGGCCAATAAATTACCTTATTAATTAATTTTCAGTAAGGGTACAATATGTGTTATGCTCTTTCTTGTTTATTGTAAAACAAATGTTTATGACGTCATTAATGACATCACACTTCACCACACAATAATTGTCATGTATTTCAATCTGGTACCATGACCTGTGTTATCAAGGATCTGAAGAATGTATGACAACAAGGCGGAACATAACTAATATCTTAATTATTACAATCAAACCTAACTATAGCGACCACTTAAGGGACTTGCAAAAAGTGGTCGGTATAGACAATTGGTCGCATTAGACAGGAAGGCTAAAATAATATAACTTTAACAAAAGTTGTTTTGAGCAACATCTTATCGACAAACTTCTGTGTAACAATTAAATTAGTCTTTTGAGTAATGCATGAGTGAGCACATATCAAATGAAAATTTGACATTTGTGTGTGCTCATTCATGCGTGACTCGATGACCAACTTCATTTACACACAAGAGTTAGTCAATAACTGTTGAACAACCCTGCTGACCTGCTTTGCTTGTTTTTGGCAAAAAAGTACCCTTTTTTTCAAAACATGTTATAGAAGGATAACTCGGCAGGATCGTTTATACAGTTATTGACCAATTCGTGTGTAGAAATGAGATAGATCGAGTCACGCATGGGTAAGCACACAGAGTGCCAACCTGTGCTTTGATGTGTGGTCACTTATAAATGACTCGACGGACCAATTTCATTTTTAAAGAAAAGTTTGTCAATGAGCGTAGGAACAATACTGCCGAGTCGATTTTTTTCAAAACATTTTGTTAGAAAGTTGAAGTATTCTTATCAGGAGGGTACCTACTTTTTTTTAGTTTATTCGAACAATACGGAAAAAATCAAATCAAACACAACAATAAGTCCCCCTTGATTAAATAAATCACGTTTGAAAAAAAATGTTTTGAGCAAAATAACTTGGCAGGATTGTGCCTACATTTATTCACACTAACTTCTGTATACATATCCAGTCATGGATGAGTGATCACACAGCAAAGACAAATATTTAACTTAAAAACTAAATATTCAAGAATTTAAGAAATATGAGTGCTCACTAATGCATGCATGGCAAATCAAGTTAATTTTCACAAAGACGTTAGCCAATAAAGGCTCAAATTCTAATGTTTCAAAAGTTACGGTCTTTCGATTGGGGGGGGGGGGGCTTTTTGTTGTGTTTAGTTTAGAAAACATTACGTTTCATTTAGGCGTGATATGTGTACTATTATTATATTCTCTCATGTAAACTAATATTCAAACATGACAACCAAAACTGTTTTGAAAAATGTGTTGGTTGAAGGATGAATATTCATTTACCTCTTACAATAAGCCTGTACAGTCCACCTCGACCGTTTCCTCTCTCGGTGTCATAGTAGATCTCATAGATACCACCATCTGAACTTTGCACTGGGTCAGAGACATGTAATTGAAGCGATCCTTCGGTTGCGTTGATGACATCAACTCCATCTTTTCTCCATTTTATCACATGGGCCAAGTCATCTGGTTGGACAACTGCTGTCATGTTAATGACTACTGGCGGGTCGCCAACACTGACTGTTCTGGTGAACACATTGTCATTTGGGTTAAATTTAGCTGTGTATGATGGGGAAGAAAATGGATAACTTTTTAGTACACAGATAGACTCTAAAACATTGCCTGAGCATGTTACAATAAAATCATGCACTATACAAACAAGATAAAAACTGCATTGGTCTATAGCGCCAGAAGCCGAACGCATAAGGACGATTACCATGAAAAAGAAAGTGACAGTCTTTATACACATAAAGTATGACCCCCTTAACAATGAACCATAACTACTATACCCATTACATTTTGCACATTCTTATGTTGAATATAATGAGAATATGTAAATCATCAAGCAATTCATAGCTAAATGAGAACAAATTACCAGATTCGTAAAATCACAAGAGCGTGCCCGTGCATACGTTATATGTGTATATTGTGAACCAGGATAGAGTGTCTTTAAACAAATTTCT
Organism: Dendraster excentricus; assembly: GCA_031471515.1. Lineage (NCBI taxonomy): Eukaryota > Metazoa > Echinodermata > Echinoidea > Clypeasteroida > Dendrasteridae > Dendraster > Dendraster excentricus. The sequence goes on along the minus strand of JAUELG010420912.1, from coordinate 5,934 downwards.
ATAGTCAGTACGAAGATTAGTATACAAATGATGCACATGCATGAGTGGATGCACGAGTTTCAATTGAAAAATTGAATAAAACATTGAAAAATACAATAAATATTTTGTTTTTTAAATATGAATTACTTTAAAACCATTCAGTTAAAGTGAGGGCTGAGTATTGGTCAAGCTTAACTTTAGTTACCAAAACGTGCACCAGTACAAACAAGAGTAATAGTAATAACTGCACCATACTCGACAAGTCTAAATAATACCAAAACTACGTAAAACCCATGTTATACAAAAATTACCGTTAACTCAGAGGGCGCTGTTTTTAAACAAATCATTGGTTTTAGCCTTTGTTCATACACAATTATGCATTAAATGTTTTGATTCAATAGAAACATCATCAACGACTTTTTTACAAACCTATTTCAATTGTTAGCAGTAGTTTCGAGCATTTTATAATTTTGTCTGAAAATATCGCAAAGTATTGGCCGGTGACTAACCATTCTGAACAACCTATATCTATGAATATATCAGCCGTTTCTGAAACGATTTTGTCATTAAAATACTATGTCATTAAAATACTATGTTCTTTAGACTTTGAAAGTCAGTTTTGCATTATCTCGCAAAACATGTAGGGAGGCATATAGGGGTATACCGATAATTTTATTTTCTGAATTATAGCGATCTAGACACTAATAAAAATAATTTAAAAAATAACTAGAACATATAAAGTAACAGCATGAGGCTCTAATATGAGAGTTATCCATACACTCTCTGATGTATACTGTATATGAATGTGTGTCTTAATTACTAAAGGGTAAAAACTACGGACCCACAAATTATGTGGGACTCCGTCTATGGTAGCCTATACTACCATTGTTAAATCGGTACTTTCAAAGGGCCTTATATTATTATCCATTGTTACTTTGTCAATTAAGTATGATTTACACACAATCACACACTTTGAATTCAAGCTATTGATTTGGGTGCTTTATTTATGTTCAATTGATTATAGTTTATTTCTATTTTGTTCAAAAAGTTCTAGTATTCCGTAAAAATATATATCAGTTTGTAGCGGCTATTATTAACTTTGGCATACTAAGCCCCGTTTTCTTGTGTAAATTGTGTTCATGTATTTGATCACACATGGATAAATAAGAGTTATGAATTTATTCATGTGCTTTGTGTTTTTATTGATATAAGCGAGATTACTCTTGGACTTGGCATCACAAAATAACTGCCAACATGCTGAATCCAAAACAGAAACACACACAAGGGAGCGGGATTGGGTTATACTTTTCATACATCCTTCCATTTTGTAACCATTAAAGTGATAGATGAATTTTATTCTCGAAAATTGTATTTAATCCAATTTGCTTCAGAAATGAAAAAAAAAAAAGTGTAATAAACGTGTCCATCGAAAATTTTTATTTTAATTTAAACATATCAGTCTGTTATAATTATAGGGCCCCACGACTATCTGATAACGTTGAACCAGACGTAAAAACACTAACTTTCTCTTCAACAATTTCCAAAAAGATATTTTAAAATAGCTGCTTAATAGTTCTCCATCTGATAATCCTTTCAACACAACATAACATGCACAGTATTTTATTTAAATGGTTGAAATTATTGAGTTTTTAGAAGCACGTCGTTTTGAGTTTCAACGGCTCCTTTTTTATAACAGGCTTGTTACTTTTGTGTGTTAATTGTGGTATCCCTTTCAAGCAAGGAGGAGTTAGTATCATAATTTTGCGATTTAATGGTGCATCTTTGCTTACATAAATTAAGTTTGACCAAAACTGTACTCCTTTGCCGGAACTCAAATATCCCCTTAAACCAATAAAGCGGTAGTAAATTAATATCATAATCCACGCTGTTATCTGATTTAGAGACATTCAAATACATGTTGGAGAAATTAGTTTTTGAAAATATCAAGAGGAAATACCCGGCTACCCACATGAGTCGGGCCGACGTCATAAGTTGTCGGCCAGATATTGGTAAATTGCGGTTGGCTCGAAGTTAAGATATCCGTCATTTTGTGATAAATAAGCATAACGTCAATTTCCGACAAGTCATCTCATTGGACTATAGTAGGAAATTGACGTTATGCCCAAATATCACAAAATGAGGTTGTGACGATATTGGGCTGGCGGTCATTTTAACATCGAGCCAACCGCGATATACCGACATCCGGCCAACAACTTATGATGGCGGCCTGACATCAGGTGGCAAGCTGGGTAGTTATTTACCATCATTTCTCACGAAGAATGTTGAAATTTTAGTGATCGCTAGTTCACTGGTAGAACCATTGCAGTAGAAAGCCCCAAACCCATTCGTGTCCCATGAACCAGTGAATGTCACGTCCATGACGCTCCCATCATGATAGGGTTGTATGTGAGTGGTAGGTCCGGGAGGATCCGGTGCCGAGCTTGATGGGATGGGAGCCGTCCGTCCAAACTCAAACGTGGTCGCAGTACCATCTACGCTGCTGTAACACTGGTACTGTACCTTCCCGCCGCCATTTATGTTGGTTTGCCCTATTGTCAAGATCGTCAGACGAAGGTCTTGTTCTACGGACGCAATAAGAAACATCGTATTCAAATAATGCATATATGTAAATACGAATCAATAAACAGCTAGGAGCTCATAAAATATTTATTTTTTTGGATTCTTAAAACCATTTTATTTATTTTTTCTATACATGACATGTAATATGCAATGAAATGACATGTAATATGCAATCATCGGTATTTGATTATAAACACAACAACAAAGTAAGTTCCCCCCTAAACAACATAGCGTAACTTTTTAACAAATAGAGTTTGAAGATCATAATTTGGCAGAAATGTTTCTCAACTTACTGGCTAACGTCTCCGTAAAAAATAAATCTGATCCGCCATGCCATGCATGAGTGAGCACACAATAAAGGCAAAAATTTTACTTTTCAAAAGTCACAAGAGTCTTAAAATTAAAGTTTTGTCTTTGATGTATGGTCACTCATGCATGACTCGACGGACCAATTTCATTTTTACACATAAGTAAGTCAATACATGTAAGAACAATCCTGCCAAGTTATTTTGCTCAAAGACCTGTCGTTAAAAAGTTATGTAATTTCATAAAGGGCGACTTATTTTTGTGTTGGGTTTGATTGATTTGTATTGTTGGAATAAATTCAACAAAAAAGTAAGTCCCCTTCTGATTAGAATAACATAACTTTTTAACAAAAATGTTTTGAGTAAAATTACTTTGCAGGATTGTTCCTACACTTATTGACTAACATCTGCGTGAAAATAGAATTGATCAATTGACTCATGAATGAGTGAGCACATAGTAAAGGAAAGATTGGCTTTTTGTGTGCTCAATCATGCGTGGCAAAGTGAACCAATTTCATTTTCACACGTAAGTTAGTCACAAATGTTATGAACAATCTTGCCAATTCATTTTGCTCAAAACATTTCTGGCAAATAGTTTTGCCATTTTTAAAAGGGGGGCTTACTTTTTTGCTGCGTATACGACAAAAGCATGCATTATTCCTACACATAACAAAAAAGTAAGTCCCCCTTTTTTAAATTGCAAAACTTTTTGTCAGAAATGATTTGAGCAGAATTAATTGGCAAGATTGTTCTTACATGTATTGACTTACTTATGTGTGAAAATGAAATTGGTAGGTCGAGTCATGCATGAGTGACTATACATCAAAGACAAAACTTTAATTTTAAGACTCTTGTGACTTTTGATAAGTTACATTTTTGCCTTTATTGTGAGCTCACTCATGCATGGCATGGCGGATCAGATTTATTTTTACGGAGACGTTAGCCAGTAAGTTGACCAACATTCCTGCCAAATTATGATGTTCAAACTCTATTTGTTAAAAAAAGTTACGCTATGTTGTTTAGGGGGGAACTTACTTTTTTTGCTGTGTTTATTTTGTTTAAGATACCCATCTCCGAGTCCCTATGTCTGTTTGCGTTTTTGTTTGTGAATGTGCATTTCGTGTTTTCTTAAAATAATCATTCAATATAGAATTCATTTTAAGAACATATTTTAAAGAATTGTTGGATATTCTTATGAACGTGTACAAATTACGATTATTTAAAAACTATTACACGCATTTCGGGCCCCAATTATTTCCCACAAAATATCTTATTGATATTTCAACAGTTTATGAACGGATGGTGATCACAGAAATTGTGTTTTGTCTTTAGATTATGTGGTTTAGAAAAGAACTTACGCTGTGTTATTGTTGTTGATATCTCACATATTTGTTTGAAGCGCCTTTTTAACCCAAATGGTTCTTTCTCGTTAAAGGGATCTAGTAAATTTGTTGGCATGTGCAAACAGTGATGCATGGTTGATGCAATTCATTGTGCTGTTATTTTATATGTCCACAGGGTATTGTGTGAAAATTCCAAGTCAAATGGACATTGCATAGCCAAGTAATGAGCGAAAATGCAAAGTGACATTGGCTGACATTCACTAACACAGTGCATTCACTTTGAACAGGGATGAACAACTTTGGCGGAGTTTTTCTTATCTGAATAATTTGCTCGCACATATCTTTGTAACGAAAGGTAAATAAAAAAAAACCGAAACCTGTCCTACGGTTTTATTGTTAATACGAACACAATTAAGTATGAGGGAACCGCTAGAATTAAAATTTTATTTTTAAGGATTTGGAAAATGTTACTAAGTCCCGTTAAAGGGGAAGTACAGTTTTGGTATTAAAGGCTAATATTTATTCACCATACGCACACGGCTTGGTTCAAACCCTTCACGTGATAATCATACAGTCGAGACTAGAATAAATAATGAGCTTCCTAAGTTAACACTTTGGTTTCGTAGTAACATGTTAGCTCTAAATGTATCAAAAACAAATTATAATTCATTAAAAAGGAAGAAAGATTTGTAATGAGCAACAATTTATTGTTAGATTGTTGGAGAAAAAGGCCTGTACGAAGTTTATTGGTGTTTATATTAATGAGAAGCTAGACTGGAATGACCATAAGAATAGTATAATGACTCCTGTTTCTCGGAGCATTGGGATTTTATATAGAGTTAAATATCTTGTGTCTGACAGAATACTATTTATGATTTATAATTCATTGATTCTGCAATATATATTCGTATTTTAACATTCTGTGGGCTGTGTCAAAGGGTGTAACAGATGACATTCACTTGTTACATAAAAAGGCTTTAAGAATTTGTGCCGGCGTTGGTTATCGTGAGCACACAGATCCTTTGTTTGTTAGATGTAAATGTCTTAAAGTCTGTGATATTAATTTTCTTCAAACCTCCTGATGTATGTATCGCTTCAATAGTCGCATTTTGCCTGTCTCGTTTACTTCTATGTTTTTGAAAAATAATGCGATTCATTCTTATTCAACAAGACAAGCATCAAACTTCCATCTGTTTAATCCACGTACAGTTCTGGCACATAAATCAGTGAGACATACTGGCCAGACGTTTGGAATTCTTTGTAAAGTAAAACACGTAATTTACCTACAATTTACTCTTTTAAGAATGCAGTCAAACGCATGCTCATTGCAAACATTTTTGTGTGAGATAATTCTTTTGTTCAATCAGTTGGTTTGTTCATTCCTGTGATAATGTATTATAGTGTTATATGTGTAATTCAGCATGACATGTCACTGTTGTCATTTTTTCCCACACCTCTCTCTCTCTCCCCTTCTCTCGACTCGTCCTAAGCTGTTTCTTTCTTCTTTTCTTCTTTTTATTTTCTTTTCTCAATCTTATTCCCGTATCTCTCTTCCAGTATGGACCGTACCTCCCATCATGCCTGCTACATTTATTTATGTTATAGAACATACTGTAGAGACGTAACTTTGATCTTTCACTATACTTGTAAATAATTATATAATATTGACTGGCCTTGAGTGGTATATCAGAAATATTGCATTCGCTGGGATCATATTGCACGAGTCG
>JAUELG010420911.1:0-19472 GCA_031471515.1 Dendraster excentricus | reverse complement strand
TGAAAGTGCGTACATAATTCATTACTCATGTTTTACTCGCAAGTATAATGATAGACGACTCCCAAGTCACAATCGACGCATCTCCACACGAACTAGGCCTTATAAGTCGAACACGCACACACACGTACACATTTTACACACACCCACGCGCGCACACACACACACACACACACACACACGCACACACGTATATAATACAAAATAGACATTCACGTAGATACATTCATGCAAATATAATTATGCCACACCCACGCACACAAACACATTTACAAATTATACACAGTCACATAAACAGACAAACGCACGTACACACACACACACACACACACGCACGAATGCTGATGTAGAAACACACGTACATACAGTCACGCACACATGTTTCGTACAAGTGAGAACTGGAATAACAGATGCGCGTCCTCCAACATGAGCCCCCTTTCACACATGATTTTGATTGTCATAAATGCTGGGCCCGTGCGATGTGATGATTGTAATGGCAGCCAGCCCAGATGGGTACAATTTGGGAGTCGGAGAGTAACACGTGAGTGGGAACATTTCGTGAAACCAGGGTCGGGAATCAGGAATGAGATTGGTAATGGGAATATGCTCACCTCGCATCCCCGCCAGACTGGCGCCGCGGTGTGATAACGTGACGTGCGGTGTTCACGCTGAAGACGATGAATGTTTTGACGGGTCTGTTCAGCGTTCACATTTACCGCGCTTAATCATCGATGTACAATTTTTATATCGATGTGCCTTACAATGCCATGCACTTTTGGCCGCAGTGTGATAAAAAGACGTGCGGTGTTCACACCGAATGCTCTGAATGTTTTGACGGTTCTGCACCGTTTACATTTACCTCGCCTAATGCCATTTTTTTGGCCGCAGTGTGATAACGCGACGTGCGGTGTTCACACCGAAGACGCCGAAAGTTTTGACGTGTCTGTGCATCGTTCACATTTACCTCGCATCACACCTTGAACAAAATTTGGTTAGAATTAATTATTACTAGGTCATCCGTTTATGGTTTGTTTAATTGCATACAGTATAAGCTCACTGTAAGAATAGATATTGTCTTAATTATTTTTCGTGGAAATTCCTTGTTGCGTGCTTAGAAAATCAATTTGCCTTTGTCACTCATGACTTACACATTTCACAAGGTTCAATATAATTATTGTCTTGACTTATGTTTCCTATATAATTAGTGAGTACGTGAACTTTCGCTATCCAACTCCAAGTAGATCCGGATCCCAGTTATGTCTTACATCTTCCGGAGTTGGCAAAACAAAAACTTAGGATCCTTTTCGGTATTCATCGTCCAGAAAGTAATATTTTGTTGTCACATGGTATGATGGTGTGGTATATGTAAAACCAAAGAGTGTCCGTGTGTTTATATGACTGAATAGTAATTTAACCCTCGAACTACAGAAATGTGGAGTGTTGTTTGTGAGTGTTCTCCTTTACGTCTAGGAATTATAATGCACCCATGGTAATCAACGAGTTAATTGATAGTTTGAAATGATAACAAATACGTTATTATGAAGAAGATTTTTTATTATGGTAAACTTCATAAAAACATAATAAAATCAAACGATTCTCTATATCTCGCTTTCGTATCAATTGATATTAATTTATTTTGGTTATTCTATTTATGTTAACATTATTGATTAAAAAATAATACTCCGTTCATTTTTAATGTTTTTGTTTGTATTATTTGTAGTTTTGTATTAAAACAAACAACTTTCTTTCTAGACAAGTTAATAACAATCCCTTTAAATATTGGTTTCATGAGTTTTATATCGCCCTATAGTATTATAAAATCGTGATTGATACATTCAGTAGAGTGTATTTGTATTTTTATTATTGAAATGATGACAAAATCTAATTATCTCGTGATTTATCGACCTTGGAGGATACCTTGTAATTATTTTCTGCCAATATAATGCATTTGTTTCATCGGATAATTTGCGTCATCAAGCGATAAATTAAACATGTCTCTTTATAACCCACGTGCAATTATTAGTATCATAAATTCGATGCCCTCCGCAATTGAATAAAATTATGCATGCGTTACTGACAAAAACACGAACACCTATCCCGACGCCTTCTATAAATATTATCTACAATTGTGTATTTTGACGAGTTTATTTATCGCACGTTTACACTTTACACTTTTTTTTCATCTGATAGACAACTACGTGAAAATGCCCCTAATGAAGAACGGTACTTGACAAGATAAATAGAGAGAGCGATGAAGAGGCGGGTGGATAGAGCGGGGTAGAGAGAGATGGCAAGAGAGATGGGGAGAAGGGGTGAGAGTGGGGGAGAGAGGGGTAGAGAGGGGACAGTCGGAGTCGCCACAAAAAAAGCGCACTTGTGTGTGGCGTGTATGTATTTATTTACGTCGCTCGCTGGAGCCGCCCGTCTCGCGGCTCGCTCATTTCTCCAGATGGAATCGTGGAGCCAGTGTCGGCGCGAATCTCGCGAGGGGGTGTAAAATGTGTCCCCCATGATCATCACATGCACGCGCGTGAGGTCTCGTTGGCTTGATTTGATTGCTATCAAAAAATGCATTTTATTTTATTGCAATGATAGATGATTTTGATCAATTACAATTCCCCGGTCGAGCGACATTTCTGTAAAACTGAATTAGACATTCTCCCTTTTCTCGTTAGACGTAGACTAGACTTATCATTTTTATTTATCAGTGTTCAAACTATTTTGGGAATCACCTCATTCACCTGTATTATCATTCGTGATGAAATAAGCATGAACAGACACATCTTGAACTTGAACCGGAGTTAGGGCCAGAATAAAACAATGCATACAATTTAAAGTGACATCATGTTCATGCAAAGCTTGGAAATAAAATGTTACTCAATTATGTTTTATTGGTTGGTTTCAAAACAAATAGTACTTTAGTGACGAATCTGCACATGCCTGGCTACATTTTGATAGATTTCTTTAAGTAGAATAACATATAAATCATGATCATTACATTTATCTTTCAATATCCTACCTGCCCCAGGGAAATAAAGATAGCATTCCCGTTAACGCGGGACTAATTGCCCATCGAAATACGATTTCAATTTCCGACCTTTCTCGCCAAAACACCTATTACGGATGCGGGACGACTTTCCCCACATCCGGACGATATGTGCTGCGACAGCCGGGCGGCGCCGTGTCGCATATTGATTCTCGACTGGCGACACCGAGGCGCCAGCTGGCTATTGTTAATATTTCTCAAATAATCCAGGTGTACCGGCACAAAGTGAGTCCCGCGAGGGCCGCGCAAAGGTAACATTCGGTTTCCTGTGCTCTGTGCATGACGTGCGATGTAATGTACACAATGCTGTATTTCCGTTTTCTGTATGGGCATATTTTTTTCTTTCTCGACTATCTTATGTCGTTATTTTCAGTAAAATCGTTTGGTTACTACAGGTCCTATCAGTATGGGTAGTATTTTTGTTTGCTTGTAAAGTCTCAGTAACATTGTCCAAATTCTCAAAATCCAATTAAAATTCTAGTGGTTCCCTCATACCTTGTTGTATTCTTATCAACAACAAAAATCATGGGACAGGTTTTTTTTTTAATTTTTTAAAAATTTCCCTTTCGTTATATTAAAAAGTTATCATTTCGATTGAACTGAGTTTTCAGATGTAAAATTATCTGTCCGAACCGTGTACATAATGAGTGAAATGAGTTGGTGAATGTCAATTTGCATTTTGCTAATTACTCGGCCATTAAAATTTGCTAATCACTCGGCCTTATAAAGTCCATTTAATTTGAAAATGTTCACACAACACCTAGTGGTATCTGATCTGATAACAATAATACATATGGTTTTATCTACTCATCAATTTTGCAAAGTTACTAGATCTCTTTAAGAGTGGTTTAAATTCTAACCTTGGTTGAATCGCGGTAATTTGTTTACTTGAACTTTGCAGAAGGTGACGTCATATAACTTTCAACAAAGGGGAAGTTCATATACATGTTGCCAGTGCACGGGGCCAACTAAAAACCTTTGTAATCCTGGGTAAATTTCCCAATAAAAAGCGATCCATAATTTGAAGGAAATCATCTCTTTACTCGTGACTTAGGTCACTTTGTTCACGAATGCATCATGATGATAACAAAATACACTAAAGTACTATAACTATAAGCGTATGCATGAGGCTATAATCTGGCCACGTATTAGTGGGGGATATACCTAAACAAACAACGATCGCATAGTTTAGGGGATTTAAAAAAAATAAATGCGGGAGATTAATGACAATATTCATCAAGTTCCTCTGTATAAGTAATTAGGTATGACCATCAACTTCATGAACGAACGGACACTGCCTGGGTGCTGTAAATGGGAAGCGATGCGAGGCATTCGATCTCACGTCTAAATGATTTTTTCTGAATGAAATTGAAAGGTTTTTGACCCACGGGGCATTAGTAATTGTACCAGGGGAAATATTGATTGCCCTATTGGTTCTGCTGATAGCCTAACTTGACTCGGGATTATGATTGTAATTTTTAGTCAATATAAATCGCGGCAAATTTATGCAATCTGTTTGTTTTTCATGTCGTTCAGTTATATTATGTGACAGCATATTATTTTTAAATGATCATTACTGCTATTGCGGTCTGATAATATACGTAATGCAATGCCAGTAGGTCGAAATCGGGCGAAATTTGAATTGTGGAAACGTTTTACACCATATGAATTTGCACGAATAGGACATGCATTCTCTTCTAACAAATATTTAGTACTACCCAGGCAAAAATCCAACGATTTCGTTATGCCGTCAGTAAAAACAACTATCAAAGTCACTGATAATTGCCCCCCCCACCCAAACAATCAATGATTAATCGTCACCCCCCCCCCCCTCCCCCATTTCAAGGCAGTCAATTACCTTCGTCCCGACAACGAGCTCTGAACTTCCGAAGTTCAGCTTATCGTTTGTAAAAGCGTGACACGAAACCAGATGTATTTATTCGGGCCCCGACAAGGATCCATGTGTTGAAACTCACACATCCTGTGGGAGCGCGGCGCGGGCTTCCGTCGTTTATCTATCGGTGGGCGGGGCTTGGTTGCCAGGGAGACGTGGCGCCGGCGAGCCTGGGTCGTCTGCCGAGCAGAGGCAATCATGTTTGGTTATTCTGTTTACAATGTACACAGCGCACAGTAGTGGCAGTAAAAAAAAAAAAAAGAACGACAAGTGAGTGAAGTAAAGTCGCGATGGGAATTTTATTGTTCATCGCGCGCTGTTTTGCTCCGTTCTCCCGAACCTAAACATGGCATCGGTTGGGATGAGAAATTGCTTCCCTGGGTTTATACAAGAGATTCTAAAGAAAATTAAAAAATTAAAATGATGATAAAATATAAATTAATGTATCTGCCAAATTACTTGCTTTGTACAATTTTTGGAATCTTTGTATTTCCAGTCCGTTCGTCTTCTCTTATTTCCCCTTGAACATGAAGTCAATAACAAGGATTTATGTGTAATTTCTAGAAATAATCAGTCGTTTAATTAAATCCAGCATGGGTACACACGTTGGTTAAAACGTGGAGAAAGAAAAAAACGTTGATATAAATACTCACAAGTTTTATTTTGCTAGAAAATAATAACAATCTCTTTTTTTTCCGGAAAAACCCAGAATATGAATGACGAATATGAGGAAACCATCATAATTTAAAGGGAAATCATAATGTAAAATAAAAACATTTTGAAGGGCAAAATGATTACAGTCAGGCGATGTAGTAGTTAGCTGGAAGTAGAATTTTTAAAAAAGGGCATTATATTGGATTCCACACACTGAGAAGTTGCTAATGCTAATAGGGCTGGCTTTGTTGGTGTTGTGTACTATGTGTGTGGACGCACTCACGCACGGTGCGGGCGCAATCAGGTGTCAGAGTTAATCAGGTTAATAATTCATGAGCGAGGCACAAGGGCAGCGGCAGCTAATGCAGCTAACGAGTTGAATAGGGCTCAGGCCCCGCCACTCAGACAGCCTGGCGCCACCGCGCAAGGTGCGTCTATTCTTTACCCCGGTCTAGCGCGCTGCGCTCACCCCTGTGTGTGCAGGTGCTTTGTCGGGGGCTCGCCAGGCTGGAGCCACCGTGTTTCCCCCGCATTGTTTCCGGGCTCAGGGCATAACAAAAAACCGGCTACCCGCATGACAAACACTAGTCTGCATGTATACCTACCTACCTTCCTCTTTATATGGTCTGATCACTGATCACCTCCTCTTTTCTTTATTGTTATCACCAATTCTCACACTTAACTGGTTTGGCTATCAATGTTTTTTTTTAAAGGACATTGTTGTGGGAAACAGGAATGGGAAATGGCTACAATTGGCCGATAATAATATGATGTAGCCTGTTATAGAACCTATCATGGCTGCTATATTTGGGTAAAACATGAACATCAATGAATACAGTATATCCCCGGGTACCTTCCTAGTAGAAAAGCAGTACATGTTTTCACGTACCAGAAGTACACATTTCAAATTCGCCTTGGGACATTTTAGAACTAATTGACAGCACGCATTGCTCGGCCTGCTATTACCACATCTTTGTTTCACTATGATTATGATATACCTGTGTACCGTGTCAGTGTCACTGTGGCTTTTATCGTGTCTTCATTGTTATTGTGACTTTTTGACGAGAAAAATATCCTTTGTGTATTAACTTTTTTTTCTGCGTCCAATTTGAGAGGGAGATAATTAAAGCGACGTTAATACTTACCTGCCGAGCATCAATTGTTTCGAGAGGTTGTGAAGAGAGATAGTGCATGTGTTCTTCGTGTTGTGCTTGAATGACTTAATTCATCGCATTCATATAGCTTCCTGTATTGAAGAGGGTTGGACAGGAGAGGACAAAAAAAAGCTAAAAAATAAGGAAAAGAGAATTAAAGAAAGAAAGAGAGAGGAACGTGGGCATCTCTGGAGAGCAAATGATCACCTTTGCGTTCTAATAACACCGCTCAATGCCTTTTGTTCACCTCTTGTTCGCGAGGACAAAACGCTAGACTTGGTGTCTCTGCCCTCTTCGTAGGGCGCTCGGCTCTACCCCCGTCTCCCACCGTCTCTCGCCCTCTCCACGCCACCCTCGCCGTCTCTCCGGCGCATTCCACCCCGGTGCTTTTCAGCCAGTCTGTCCTCGAGTTACCGCCGCGACAACATCACTCCCCCCTCGCGCTGACTCCAGAGTGTCTGGCCGAAACTCCATCGCTCGTTGAGTGCCAGTCGAGCAGGAGACGAGAGGAGAGAACAGAGAAAGTAGTAAAGTGAGAGAAGAGGAATAGATCGTGGATTGATTGAGCTGAGGTCGGACGGCTACTGAAAAATCTCTCTCTGCTCGCGCAGTTTTTTGTGAGTTTTTGTGCTTTCCCGATCAAAGAAACCTCCGATTTTCCACGGGAACTGGTTATTTATTGGAATATATTCAGTCATTTTGTTGGAAACAGTTGAAACGAACGCATCAGCCCGATTTCTTGGAGTGTTTTCAGTTTGTCTGAGCAGTTTCATCAATGTTTTGGACCGGTTGTGATTTGTGATCTCAGTGCCGCATCTCCGTGATAAAGCATCATCATAATAATTCTGACAGTTTTTGTAGCGATTGTGATAACGAATTGTGACATTGTGTTTGATTATAAACTTGAACATGCCGGCTTTTTAAAGGTCGATTAATTGCGAGAGGAGAAAAATTACCGATACCGGTTCAATTTTCCTCTGCCGCAAGACAACAAAGATATGGTGATGAAGTATCATTACCTTCAATACCGCCGCCTCGCAACTGTTCCAGGTACTTAGCTTGGACAATTAATATTTTACTAATATTTGGAATATTTATCATGTTTTTGCAGTAAAAAGTACATATATGTTCCCTTTCCCCTGCGATATGATTGCATTTATCTTTGTATGTATTGTAAGTTCAGTCTTGTAGCTCATAATGTTTGTGAAATAACTTCCTAAAAGTAAGAAATGTTTTGAAGGTTCTGTTTTTTTTTAGAAGAATCTAGCCATGTTTTGTGAATGTTTAATTAAATGAATATATTTTCATTGAATGATAAATATGATGAATATATGTGAGAAAATATCTGTTCATGTTTGTGTTCCTATTTGTGTTTGTTCAATTTTCCATTTAGGTATTTAGGTACATGTATAGCAGCCATGCCACCAGGCCCGGCCCAGGAATTTCTATACCCACAGTCCTGAATTGGGACAAAATACAACTTCTTTTAGATTTAACAAAAGTTAACCCCATATTTCCATCAATATTTTCAGTTACATTAATTTTGCTTTCTAACAATATAGTCAACTTCTGCATGATGTCAAAACACACAATGAATACAGTGTAGAATATGACTAAATATGACTCATTAATTAATAATATGTATGTCTCCTTTTCCCTCTTCTCAGTTGACATCGATGGCAACCCGAAGGCTGCCACCCCAGCTGACCTGACCGACGCCAACGACCCCATCTCGCCCAGCCCGGAGAATGGTTACCATAGCAACAGCTCCACCATCGAGGATAGCGACAGCGATGACAAAGCAAGCTTCGGAGACGAGGAGGAGATGGAGATGGAGAAGCAGAAGGAGATGAACAAGAAGATGGTCAAGGTCGCTCGGGAGGAGGAGGAGGAGGAGGACTGCATCAGCGTCGACAAGGAGTATGACGAGATGAAGGATGGACTTCATCATCCTCGACATCATCGACATCGCCATCCTCACCCGCACCCTCATCCGCATCTTCTGAGGAACGGCATGGAGGCGGGAGCGGAGGGCGTCATCAACCTTGAGGAGTACATGAACCGCAGCGATACGGCCATCATCTACCCGGAACCGGTGGAGGACATGGACCGCATCAACGGAGGCATCTCCGATGACCCCGATAGTCCAGGTATGTTGTTACACTAGTTTGCACTCTTTTTAAATTGTTTTATTTTAAACTTTAAAGAGACAGTTTTGTTGCTTGTTATGTAAACATATTTCCTGTCTACCTTTTTAAATAATACTTGTCTAAAGTGTTATCTGAGAGTAAACTTAACTGTCTCTTTAAAAAACTTAACTGTAATTAAACTAATGTATCAAACTCAGAAAATTCATTAATTGTAGTAATTGCTTAGAAATTTTTTTATTTTTGGTTGAGTTTGCTAAATACGATACATTTCTGAACATATGTTACTGTTAGAATTATCTATCAAAACAAAGTGTGCCCCTAACTAAGTTATTAGTTTATAAATAAGTATTGTGAATTATATCTTTAACCAGGCTACTATAGTACAAAGTAGGTCATTCAATTTGCTGATTCCAACCTCTTAAATTGTGTTTTTACATTGGGACTGGAAACAGACATTTCCATGTTTCCTGTAGATTAACATGATTTGTTCACAGAAATCAAGCACAGAAAAGGATTATTGTTTGATTTTGCTCAGCCCTACCCCGTGCACATGAAGGTCTGGGGAGATTAGTATACTGTGTGACATTCAAAAGTGAACCAGGCAAAGTGCCTTAACCTCAAATCAGTCTACTTTCTCTAAATGTCATTGTAGTGGGCCCCTCATTTACATCTAAGTAGCACAAGGAAGTGTCCACACTTCACACTGATGAGCTGATACACTTAAGTAGCATTTAAGAAAAATTGTGTTCACACTAAACACTGATGACTTGATCCAGTGCATTTACATGATGATAACATCAAACATTTGTCTATTACTTTACATTGGGTAGTTTTGTCAAGTTACTGTAAGTGTGAACACTCCCATATAATGAAACTTGCCAGGAAGTGAGAGTAATTCTAGTGTGAACAGCACCACAAGAGAAGTCGGCAATTAAGTGTTGACTGTTGATCCCCGCAATGTTATTGACGGTGAGCATGAATTCTAGGACTAGGATCCGTGTAACAAAGAGATATATTTGGATGTAATACACACTTTACATGGAACCCATGTTGCTAACTGGGAATATCCCCAATGATTGCCTACATGTAGTCCTGGCAGGGTTAAAGCAAACAAACAAAATATATATACAAGAGATCATGGGATGAGACCAAAAGTAATCGCTATGGTCTCTCGGTCGTCTCCAAAGGGATCAAGCGAGAATATGATATCAGATATGGGTCATGTGACAGATGTGCGAGAAAAAAAGGTTATTCTTTGTAACCATTGGGAAAAACACAGAGAGAGTAGAAATTAAATATGAGCAGATCCTGTCACTTTAAAAATAAAAAGGGGATTTTAACTGGTTGAAAACATAGCTATCAATTTCATTTTTTGGGATAGTAGTGGAATTTCATACCACCTGGGAATTATGTTTGCAAACTTCCATCATTTCTGAATGTCTGGCAGTGATTACAAATAGAAAGTTGATACTGAATATAGTGATCATAAATTATGTTCTTGTTTCTCCCCTGTAAAAAAGGAAGAAGAAAAAAGATACAGCGTCAGTAATCGTACATAAGTGTGCCTGGCAGCAAATTCGAAAGTTGACACTGAATAAATAATCACCTTGTATTGTATCAGCATGTAGATGTCTTTTGCAATTGAAATAAACTCAGCAGTAATTGGGAATGGCTTTTGATGTATGTTCTAAAGGGAGAAGATCTTTATCAATATAAATTTGAAATACTTTATTTATTTTATGAAATAGTGTTGTGGTTCATTTAGTTTTCAAGTCAAGTATCAAATTAATTTTTAAGTGGTTTAAAAAAATCAGCAATTATTTTTATTATTACCCTTTGTCTATTTGGTCTTTGCTGTAATTTGAAACCGTCAACTTCTCGTAATGTTTTTATTTGTTTCTTGAGATGAAAACGCGTGTGAAACTATCAGATTTCTGGAATTTAAGAGCTTTTAAAAGGTGGAGAATAGAAAGCCATTCTTTCCTAGGTTCCTAATAAAAGTAAAATTGGCTTCTAAGATAAGTAAGAATCCTTGCACAAATTGTGAGTTAATTAAAAGATAATTGAAAGTGAATCAAAGCTATCAAAAGGTAGAAACTTATTTTCCTAGGTACCTGAAAGTTTTTAATTGACACTTTTCAATGGGTCTTTCTTGAAGTCAAGTGCTTGCAAAAGTGAAACATTACTTTTCTATAGGCGCACTATCGCCATTTGGAGTGCTTTATGACTAATAAAATAATTTAATGTGTTTTGTTAACTTCAGGTAGAAGTAAAAGGAGTTCTAATTGCTACTACAAATGGGCTATGTTTGGTTTCATGGTTAAATGTAGGGGAATTGTTTTTTATTGAGCAATGACTATAATCATCAGGAAATGTCATCTTAGTATTTTCTCTTTTGTTTTTTTCTGTGCAGGAAATGACAATGAAACTGAAAATGAAGGCGAGCTTGGCAAGCCAGTGGACTGCCCCTATTGTGATCGCTCATATAAGCGTCTAACTTCGCTGAAAGAGCACATCAAGTATCGTCACGAGAAGACCTTCAACAATTTCTCTTGCCCGGAATGCAACTACTGCTTCGCCTACAAATCGCAGCTCGAGCGGCATATGGCCACGCACATGCCCGGCCGTAACCAAATTTGCGACATCTGCAACAAGGCCTTCGTGAACATTTACCGACTGCAGCGTCACATGCTGACGCACACCTCGGGGAACCGAAAGTTTAAGTGCGGGGAGTGCGGCAAAGCCTTCAAGTACAAGCATCACCTCAAGGAACACCTGAGAATCCACAGTGGGGAAAAGCCCTACGAGTGCCCGACTTGCCTCAAACGATTCTCCCACTCCGGGTCGTACAGCTCGCACATCAGCAGCAAGAAGTGCTCCCCAGTAAAAGAGCAGCCCCCAGCGTTACCCGGCGTCCCTCCCGTCAAAGTAGTTGGTAGCTTGCCACTGATGCCACCCTCACCGCCAGTATTACAATCGCCGACCAGCGACGCCGCGGACAACAGCAAGCCCAGCCTACCCAGGTTGCTTGCGGAACCTAAAGCTACCGAAGCAGCGTACATGACCCCGCTTCACATTAAGATCCCCAATGCCGACGGTTCAGTCCAGGGGCAGCCGAGCAGTGAAAAGCAAGAAAACGGAAGCACAACTCCCCTCACCTCCCCCGCTAACGACGCTGTAAAGAAAGTTTTACAAATTGTTGCATCGACGGTGAGCAAGCAGCAAGCGGACGGACAGAAAACTGACATTTCAAAACTGAAGAAAACCAAGACGACAATAGACACTCCTCCAGTTGTCGCTAGCCCATTTGAAATCAGGCCATTTAAACTGGAGAAATTACCAGCTGTCAACGCCACCCCCTTGCCAAAGCCTAGTCCAACACCTGAGAAAACATCGGAGGAGACAGAAAAACCAAAACTGTTTGTCAATGGAAATGGTGTTCACCAAGACCCGAAAAGCTACAACATAGTAGACTATACTCTGAAAAAAGTGCACGAAGCTCAAGCGATCAATCGCTGTTTGCAATCTCGCTTTCCGGTTCCAATGAACCTTAATCCGGACAGAACAGGATGCAAGTACTGCGGGCGGGAATTCAATAGCCCCATTGATCTTCATCAGCACGAGCGCTATCTATGTGACCTCAACGAGGATGTGCTGAAAATGAAGCTCTTCCAAGGCAGTAGTTCACCCCCCCAGCAAAACATGTCTAACTTCAAGCTTGACCGCTATTATCAGATGCAGCAGCAGTTTTTGGCGGAGCACGAGGAGAAGAAGAGCCTCCATGAGGAGGACAACGAGGAGGAGGAGATGGAGGAAAAGGAAGAGGATGATCATGATGCTGAAATGAAGATGCTATCGTCGAATGATAGCAGGGAGCACCTGTCGCCGCAAGCCAGCCCTAGATCAAGAAGGAGTCCCAGCCCATGTAGGTCGACCGCAAGCCCAGATTTCGAAGTCAGAAAATCAGCAATCACCGACATGAATGAGATGCTGGAGGCCATTTCTAAGGCTCAGGAGCAGGCGCTGAGAGCCTTCTACGCCATGCAGGCTAAGCCATCGGAGGACGGCATCGAAAAGATCTCGGTTGCCCTCAATCTGCCCATGCAGCTCGTCAACAAGTGGTTTCAGCGCACACGCAAACTCGAGGAGGAGGGGTCGGACCCGTCGCTCAAGAGCCTAAGCCTACTTCGCCAATCCCCAGTTGTGACAGTTGTTCCTCCCTCTAATCACATGGATGATAAGGCTGAGGCGCAATCAACTGATTGTGATCGCGAGGCGGCTTTTGTGAAATCCAAGCCAGCGAGCTACGAGTTAGACACCGTTTCAGTCGGCAGTAGCGCGGAGGTAGTGGGTGATTCAGACAGCGCTCCAGCTTCCCCCTGTAGCAGTATTAACTCTGTCATCACTGAGCCTGTTAGCAACAGACAGAAGAGCACTAGGGATATGGATGACAACATCAGAGTGAGAGACGAGAGAAGACCGAGCTCTCCCCGGGAACGTTATGAGCCCATGGATAGAGAGAGTCGATCCCCTGTTCGATCACCCGCTCGATCCCCCGTTCGATCCCCCATGAGCTCCCCTCTGCGACTCAAAGGCAGGGAGAGAGCTTCCTCACCCCTCGACCTCTCCATGCCAAAGAGGAAAGCGACACCTCCTCCTCTTCCCCTCAACAGGTCTTCCATGCCCCCCAAGCTGGTCTACGGGTTCAACTACTCCGCGCTGTACTCCGCCGCCGCGGCTGCAGCTGCCAACGGCTACCTCTTACCCCCGGCCTACGCTCCTCCTGAACCCCTCTCAGCGAGCCTTCTGGAGAAGAGCATCAAGCCCCATGGGACCATCAACACCAACAGCCCAAGTCCCCGAAAGGCCACCTCCCCCCTCTCTGCGATGCCACCTGTCGCGAGCTCTGCATCGCCTGACTCCAGCTTCCTCCTGAAGCGGTCGTACCCCGACCCTCTCTACGCCTACCTCCCTACCATGAATGGCTATGGCTACCCTGCCAAGAGGATGAGGTTTGCCGATGGGGTGGAGTACCCTGCTGCCCTACCTCCTGTCAACCCTCACCTGCAGGTGCCGGATGTCTACAGTGCTCTTGCCGCTAAGACGGGCTACATGCAGTCCACCATGGCACATCACCTAGGGGCGAGCTTTGGCGCTACCAACCCTTTCCTACCTGCTATGCTGAATGGAGCCAGCATTCATCAGCAGAATCATGGTGAGTTTTTTGTTTTATTTCTTATTTTTTCGTTCAAATTTCTAAACCCCATATAGGTGAACAAAATGCTTTGGCTGAATAATGAGTTTCTCCAATATTAAATTGTTTTAAATGGGTTCTAACTGATTTCTCACTTTCTCAGTATGATTATACAAACAATTTTTATGGAAAAAAACAATCAAACTGTAGCTTGTTAGTTAAGAACAAGTTGGATATTTGTCTAAAAGTAGGTCATAAATTGTTTGAAATTAGTTCAAAAATAGAAGAAGGGAAATTGAAAAAGAATCATAGCGCATGATGCCATGATTGGTGCTTCTTATGTTTATACCTTAATAAAGTGATTTTAGAGATCGAAAATGAAATGAAATGAATTTGTGCATGGGTTTTACCAACAATAACAAATTAAAATGAAATGTTTGAACAAAAGTTTTCATGATTGTTATCCAAGCAAATCTACTCATTGCCATGTTCTAGTATTATAAAAAATTGTTAATAATTCTAATTATTAATTTAGAGCCTACCATATTCTTTTGTAAACTCTTTTGTTTGGACTTCAGTGCTAAAAATATGTTTTCATTTACATTTTTCATCTTGCAGCCGACAATCATTCTGACACGGCATCACAGGACTCGCTCAGTGAAATCGGCTCTGGACGCGGAAGGAGGCGCACGTCCAGCGACCGGCCTTCGCGGACCTCGTCCGGTCAGTACGCGTGCTCGCAGTGTCCGAAAACCTTCCAGAAACACAGCTCTCTACTACGTCACGTCTATGAGCATTCAGGTACTTAAACACAAAGTAAGCCACGTCTTAGATATCGTCTTATATCATGCGACTATATGCAGCTTTTACCTTTCAAAATTCTTTCTTTTTCAATTGCAGAAATTCTATTTTTTTACTTTTTATATATCTTTGGAAGAAAAAAACAAACAAAACTAAAAAAAAACACTATTGATATTTTTACTTTCTTCTCTTGTCACAATCAAACAGCAAACAGGAAAATAATGTAAAAATAATATTTTTGTTAAAAATTTCTTCTAAATGGCTGTATTATGCCTCTATAAATTCTCAATCTTGGTGCAATGAGCCACAACTAACCTTTCTTTCTAACAACAATTCCTGTTTCAATTGCATTTGTCTTGATTAGTAATATTTATTTCAGTAAAACAAAACAAATTTGTAAATGAACCGGCACAATTCTGTCCCCCAAAAGCTGCATTTATCGGGATGACATTGAGATGATATCTACAACGTGTCAATGTTAGTGTACATACATGAAGGAACAGATGTTACTGTGGTTGTATCTATCCTTGGAGACTTAAGCAGTTTGAATCCACCGCACTTTGTAATATACCTTGAGATAAGAGTCTCTCTTGATCACTTAATTCCTGTCATAGCGATGGGTAGAGATTTACGTTTCCGACTCTTCAAGAGAGGATGGCCTTAACCACACTTTGCACTTTTCTTTGTGTGATTGTAATCTACCGTGAATTGTAAATCAGACACATTTGTATTTTGTAAATGCTGCGGTGTTCTTTTACAAAGCCATGTTAAAGCATTATTCTAATTCAGAATTACAATTGAAATTAAAGTCAATTTGTTGCCCATTGTTGTTTACAATAAAGAAAACTTGAATAAGATTTGTAGAGTTGTCAATCCAGTTCGTTCTTGAATTCTAACCCTTTTATTTCTCATAATCTGCCTATATCACCATAATATAGATATTTTGTTTTTAATTTTCAAAATCTACTAATAATTCTTATTCCAAAAGAAATTAAGTCACAGATTATTTTGTTATTATATGATACAGCATTGGAAACGTGAAAACCATAAAAGCTGACATTAAATTTAACATCTAAATGACTAAATTGTTCCATTATCTTAAAAATAACAGGGTTGCATCACTGAAAAACCTAACCCTTCTGCATTATAGTTCTATAAATTAATAACCTATTCCATTTCCTTCCTTTCTTTTTAAAATTTTTACAGGAAAGCGCCCTCACCAGTGCAAAGAGTGCGGCAAGGCGTTCAAGCACAAGCACCACCTGATGGAGCACTCGCGGCTGCACAGCGGCGAGAAGCCCTACCAGTGTGACCGCTGCCTCAAGAAGTTCTCCCACTCGGGGTCCTACAGTCAGCACATGAATCACCGCTACAGCTACTGTCGCCGGGATGCCATCGGAGGAGGCGTGGGAGGAGGAGTAGGAGGAGGGAGCGAGAAGGAGATGATGGTCGTCGATCACCACCAGGGGGCGCCGGAGGAGATGGAGTAGATGCTTCGTCTAACGCCCGCCCATCATCGGTTAGCTAATAGGAGGAGGAGGGGGAGGGGGAGTAATATCGCCTCGCCTCCATCTAGTGGGTGCACAAGGGGTGAAGATTGTCACCCATTACTGAAATAGGAATAGGATACAAAATTGGTGGATAAGCCAAGCACACAACAAGTTTTTATGTAAATCCTGCAACTGGTTTGATACCAGATAATCACTCGACCTTTAAAAACTTAAATCTTCAAAGGCCATTTAGATTAGCAGTGCACTACTATATTAACCAAAATGAAGTAAGGTACATTATTTACGTAACAATGGCACATTGTATTGATAGGCACAATGCTTTAAGGTGTAAAGCACATAGATCAGTATGGTCTTGTCAGATTTTCACAATTTTTGACCAAGTTAATATTAGGGAAATATATATGTGAAAAGGTTAAATCTACACGTATAAAAAAGAAAGATTTTAAGTAGCATGGTCAATGTGAGAGCTTGCTATTAATTATTGCTGAATTATTAACGTTAGAACTTTAATAAAAAAAAAAGTCTTTGTAACCACAACCAATTAAAAACAAGAAAAAGAAGGAGAAGAAAAAAAGTGTGAATTCATTTATGGTACTGCATTTTGGTGAAAATTGTAGTTTTGGAAGGAAAATATTATGTCATGACTAATGGATGAGATTTAGGCAGGAAGTGCTGCACGTGCAAGGTCTTAATCCAAAACGAGATTGTGAAATTGATATCTGTACATAGATTTCCTGTGTATTTGAAACGCTACATGGAATATCTCAATTTTATCAGTACATGTAAGTGATGTACAAACAAAGTGTACAATGCGAATCATGATGATAATGTACTCGTACTACATACACCACACACTTCATGTAAATAGGATACAGTACGCAAACTTCACTCGCTTACTTACTATGAATATGAAATCAATGAATTAGAGGTTTTCTACATTGTACTGATTACTGAATTACGAGTTTGTAGAATATTTTTTCTGAACTATGTGAGAAATTGTAATGAAGGTAATACTAGTAATAAGTCATTTGTAGTCTATTTTCTACCACCAGGTTGAAACGAAAATAAAGCGCTGCAAAATTTGATGGGGGTGGGGTTAAGGGGAAAAAAGCGATGTCTATGTGTAATTTTGTGTTGTACCTTAAGTTTCATTGTCGGTAAAGAAGTGTATTATTAATATTATTGTTTTTGTGTTTATTTTTGTTTTCTCATTTCATTTCTTTGCTGAAAATGTTAAAAAGACAATTTTGTGTTATTTTGTGCAATCTAAGGAAGGGATGGGGCAGATGGAATATTATTTTTATTTTTTCCCCAGAAAAACAGTATGACCGAGAATGCCTCTCTAAAATTCTGTTTGT
The DNA here is from genome assembly GCA_031471515.1 of Dendraster excentricus. Lineage (NCBI taxonomy): Eukaryota > Metazoa > Echinodermata > Echinoidea > Clypeasteroida > Dendrasteridae > Dendraster > Dendraster excentricus. The sequence continues at coordinate 1,713 of JAUELG010420911.1, read as the reverse complement.
TTTTCTGGACTACGCAAGTAAGCCGTTACAGACTATCATGTTATTGTGGCCATACTGAAAGTTGTAGTTGTTGTTGTCTTTATTCATTTACCATGGCAATCACTTTCATTTATATTTGTGTTTCTTTGAACAGCATGGCTGTTCTTTGTATGTTCATGTAGAATATAGACTCAAAAAGGTGGTCTTAATTAAATTATTCAGTATTATTTCCTCTGGTGGAGGATATTTAAGTGAGAACAAAAATAATGCTTATTTTTTGACTCATCAGAAATGGTTAGTAGGATAGCCTTACAATCCTTATGAAAAGAGAAATGTAATGATTAAGGAATAGTTGTTGGATTGTTCGTATTTTGTTTTGTCATCCTGTACTAGAACTTAGCTCATCGTCTGTGTCTGTCAAATGTTCTTGGTTTTCATTTTGTTATGTATTAATTAGCAAACTTACTCAATGTGCTCCAACAGAGAAGAGCTTCCCAACACAAGACATTTTCATGATTTTCATTAAAGTTTCATCTCATTTCATTACGACATTTGCCATGTTCTCAAAACAAATGATGTACAAGTAAAAGTTGTGTATAAATTTATTTATTCTTGTTGATGTGTAACTATTTATTCGAACAGTGTAAAATATTTGTTCAAAAATGGGGTCGCCCATCTTTCTGAAAGTGACCTGACATATTTATGTAAAGTAGCGATGTTGCTATTTTGAAAACAAAAATAAAATGTGAACACACAATGTACTCCTATGTTTTTTGCAGCTGTGTATTTTAACTATAAGTCTCGATTACGTAGAACTAATTCATGAACGATGATGATGATGATGATGATGTTTGTGATTGGTGGTGGTGGTGGTGGTGGTGGTGATGATGATGGTGATTATGATGTTGATGACTATGACGATAATGATGATGATGCTGCTGCTGAGGATGATGATTATGCTTGTCATTGGTGATGATGATTATGATGATGGTAATGATGATAATGATAATTATGATGATGGATATGATCATGATGCTTAGGTATACTCGTAACCACGCACATACACACTAGTGCGTTCCCACCCAAACCTCCCCCATTAGAGACCATGACGATGATGGTGATGGTGATGGTGATGTTGATGGTGATGATGATGATGATGATGTTGATGATGAGCATGATGATGATGATGATGATGATGATAATGATGATGATGTTGATGGTGATGTTGATGGTGATGATGATGATGATGATGTTGATGATGATGGATATGACCATATATATTAAGTCTTGAGTACGTAGAACTAATTCATGAATAATGATGATGATGATGATGATGATGCTGATGATTATGATGATAATGATGATGATGATGATGATCTTGATGATGTTGATGATGATGATGATGATGATGATGATGATAATGATGATGATGATCTTGATGGTGGTGATGATGATGATGATGGTGATGATCATGACGCTTTGTAGGTATACTAACAAAATATTAGTAGGTATCTAAAAAAAAAAATCAAAAATAATTCGCAAATATATATGCCCCCACAATTTGTAACAATGGGCCCGGACCCCCACCCTCGGTTCGCTGTGAATCTTACACTGACTCAAGTGGTGTAACAGCCACCCCCCCCCCCCCTCCCCCCCCCCCAAAAAAAAAAAATAAAAATCAGGATTTCAGGGGGAAAATCCAGCAGGAAAATCCACCAAAACACCAGGAAAATG
>JAUELG010420690.1:0-12845 GCA_031471515.1 Dendraster excentricus | reverse complement strand
ACTTCAAATAACTAGTCTTCTTCTTATTTAAGTGTAGGACTACCAAACCACAAATATGTGGGCCTTAGGCACTGATGGGTTAAAAAAAGTAGGTATATTTCACAATACCTTTGACTAAATACAAAATGACAGTTGACTTTATAATATACGGTCCATGACACCAAATAACAAGGTTCATATCCATAAATCACTATAAATCACTGGTAATTGAAATATATTACATGTAATAGTTCTTGCAGACGACCGAATTACGATAGATAAATTTGATAAAGTTTATCTAGGTGACATGATAAGGCATTATACCTATTCTTAGTATACAATATAATACGTTTCATTCGATCACTGTCGATCGAAACCTATATGTTACATTAATCATGGCAGAATACCAAATTACAGCCAGGTTTATAGATGTAGGTTTGGCGACACAATATCTACAAGATCAAATAACTTGTGTTATAATCTTATCAGCAAAAGTCGATTGAAAATGTTCACTACATTACGTTTCGTAGAATATACAAAGTAAATATAACTTAAACCGCACTAATGAAAGTTCATCAATCGCATTTCGATAATGCAATATACGAGATTGCGGTTGATGGGTAGCTGTTTTAGATGGGATAGGTTTACCGGATCGAATTATCTGCTTCTGTTGAATTGGTAAAACATAACTTACTTTACAATGACCCGGTCCCAGCTCTAGAATTGACCGAATTACCGAAGTATCAAATGTCGAAGTTGCATACAATTGCAGTTCGTGCCTTGTAAGAAATACGTTATTTATTTATTTATTCGATTGAAAGCATATGTTACCATTACTTGTGCCAAAATCTTCGATTACCGCTGATGTATTGAATGATATGGGGATGTACAGTTTACATAACTAAAAATACGCGCATTATAGCCATATCAAGATTGCATTTGAAAATAAATATACATTTTTTACTAAACCGGTCAAATATAACAATTTAAAATGACAACGCGTATGAGATGAATGTTGTACCGTATACAGGAATACATTGATTAACTATTTCATTGAACGAATATTTATCACCACGTTAGCAAAAAAAATAAAGGCATTATCGTTGTTTGATAAAACTTCGTTGTGAATCATGTATGCGGTCTATGAGACCAGAGGTTGTTTCATTCAGTTTTCTTTAGTATTTGTAATATATAATTTAGAAAAAAAGGCTGCTCGTACGATACAACATTCACTGCTTCAAACTTGCGCGGGCGCTAGTATACGCACTCGTACGCAAAGCGGTTGTAAACTTGCGCGGCCGCAATTATACGCAATCGCGCCAAAATGGTGTTAAACTTGCGCGCGGGCGCTAATGTATGGTGGCAATTTCTTTTAACAAAGCTATACGAAAACGCCTCTTATGATGCCCCAACTTAGTCACTTTAATTTTACATGAAATCGAAGCTTCTTAAAACGGAAGCCGCGTGAGACTAACTTTCACGCCTTGCGCATAGCAGTATAGTACGAGACATGTATTAACACTCGCAGTCGGCTGGTAAATATATCTCTAACTGTCAAGCGTCAAGAATTACGGAAGAAAAACATTCTACAAGATATAAGCCGTTTTCAGACGATGAAAGCTAATTCTTAAGAATTACAGTTCTTAAGAATTGCATCTCTTGAGAATTGCAAAATGTGTGTTCAAACGATGCCAATTCTCGAGAATTGCAATTCTTAAAATGTAAAACCGGAAGTAGAGTGCGCGCCTTTCTAATTTGAGGTCACGCGCGCTCACTTGACTTGTTTTCATACCGGAAGCATATCTCAGTCATGAGGTCAACCCAGACCACGAGTCTCGAATCTGATTGTGTTCAGACGGTGAAAAAAAATATACTGCGCACAGTCGCGCGCTTATCGCGCGCTCATTCTGCTAAAAATCTTACAAGTGTCTTGTGGTTATCTTGTGGTTTGGCAAGTTGCCAAACCACAAGATAACCACAAGATAACCACGAGATGCGCATAATTTTGCAGTGCGCGCAATCTTGTGGTTTGGAAACCGCAAGATAACCACGAGTTTTGCGTGTTCAAACGAGCGCTAACCACAAGATATTCTTAAAAATTGCAAACCACAAGATAACCACAAAATTTGCCCCTTTTGCGTCCTGACTTTCCATTTAATTGAGAATTTAATGCATCAGTTGATTGAACAAATGTTTGATTTTACGGCCATCGCGTTTTCCGGTTTTTGGTCTACTGCACTGGCGCCCCAAACGCCGATTCCTCCGCATGCTTTCCTTAAAGTGATTTTCACTTTTTACATCGTGCGAATCGACATTTCTAGGTATGTGGTTATTCTGTGTTTTGGGTTTCTTTGTTCATTTTATATGTTCACGTACTGTACATAACAATTGATGTAAATGCCCACTTAAAGCTGGACGCTCAACCGTAAAAAAAAAAAATAATATTATACAATACAAATCCTTACAAAGTAAATATAACTTAAATCGCACTTTTGAAAGTTCGTCAATCGTATATCTCGATAATGCAATATTTTCATGTGATCTATGAACTTAGCAACCACGGGGTGTTCTAAAAAGATCCTTATTTGAAATTTCGGAAAGCTGTGACTTTATGTATAGAGCAATGGTTAAAACTGCTTGTGTTATACAAGGCATACACTTTTATTAAGAATAAGTTGTGGTTGTTTTCATATATAAAACTTTACATTATCAATTTACATTTTCTTGGAAGTTTCAATTAGGCTTACTTTTTTCTGTTTTTGGAAATTGTTTCATCATTAATTTTCGTATTTGTTATGTCTAAAGTTGGTTAAAGGTTAAAGTTAAACTCTAAAGGGATCTTGTCACTTGTTTGAGATGTGCACAAAGTGATGAATGGTTGACGCAATGTATATTGTCCTATGTCCTCATGGTATTGTGTGAAATTGGACATTGCATGGCCATGTATGGAGCAAAAATGCAAAGTTATATTTGTTATTAAACTCACCGTATGGCACTCGCTTTGTACAAGGAATCGGAACTCCAGTGGATTTTTGATAATATGAACACTTCAATCGTACATATCCTTGTAACGAAAGGAACATTTTGAAAAAATGGAAACCCGTTCCGTGATTTTATTGTCAATACAAATGCAACAAGGTATGAGGGAACCGCGAGAATTCAAGCTAAATTTGGCCAATGTTACTAAGTCCAATTAAGTACTGTGAATCTTCGTGACACATCCTCAAGAAATCGACCAAAGTTTGTAGTCTCTCATAACCAATAAACAATAAACAATAATCAACATGTTGACGAGAAAATTGCCTTGACATATGATTGAGTGACTCCCACATCGGCACCCTAAGACATTTCCGACAGTTTAAGACTTAAAAATCATTCATATTTCTTGAACTTGTACTCACATATTGAAAAAATAGTGCAAATAACGATGCGATGATCAGATTTGCGATATAATAATTATATTTCGAGATATCGCCTTCGAACGCAATCGTTTTTTTTTTTTTTTGCTTCACGAGTTCGAAGTGTTTTTAATACGGGCACCCCCTTAACTCCCATTGACAATGCACGCAACTCTAAATTTCCTGTGCGATGTTAATTTTTTTGCGTCATTTTTACAAATTTGCTCATAGCGAACGATCTACGCATTATTTCTCCTCAAAATTTTGACCAGTTAAGTTTTTAAGGGTAGCGCGCATCATCCGACAGGCGCGATTTGTTATAACACGCGCAAAAACAAATATTACCCGGTGTGCCGATATTAAAAACAGTGCCGATGTGTAGTACACCTGCCATACTTAGATTCCGTATGTTGGTTAATTATGCATTACATTTGCATACACTCGTCACAACTGTTATCTTAAGTAATACAATTCTCTTTTTTTTTCTTTAACTGTTAAATATTCATACACTAACCTCAGGTGAATTTCATTTCGATATTTTCTTGCAATGAATTGAAGACTCTGACCACAGTGCACGATGCAATCGCTTCCTTCCCTTAATCCCTTGTTCGTGTTTTGACGTAACAGCCGATATCCTGTTTGTAAATATTATTCATTTGATTATTAAAAATAGTGTAATTAATAAGTAAACTTTATCTTTATCACTACTTTTGGCTGACATATTTCTTCTAGCTTTATCCATCACCATTGGGTTTGTTGTTGTTTTTTTTAAACTTTGATGGCAATCAGTCGAAAGGGACCTATTGTTGCCAATATATTTACTTTTTTGTTAACAATTACGATGCAATCCTAATGTGGGTGTTTTTTTTTTAAGTAGCACATATAGTGTTAGTTAATACAGAAGTTTACTTTAACCCGTTGAGGACTGGTCCCGAAATATTTCGGGCTTGAGTCTATGGAGAATGCGTATTATACTAAAATCAATTCGTCCTCAACGGGTTTATACGTGTTTTATAATATACAATATTATATTGCAAGGAGACTTTACGCCAAAATAGATTTTATATACAGTATGTACAGAGCTAATCTGTCGGGCATTCAATAAAGCGTTCTTATATTATTGGTGTGGTGCGTAATCCGAAACTAGTCGCAAATGCGCATGCGCTTATACAAAATTTGGTTCGTGTCCTGCGAAACTCATTACCATCTTTAAGCCGCAATTTTATGCTTATACAAAATCGACGCATGTTTTAATGACGTGAATGGAGCTTTGTTTAGTTCGCCGTCGGGTTTTAAGAACACTTGGTTCTTCATTTTGCATGCTTAATTACAAACTGGGCACGGTTTCCGCAAGTTTTATGCGCAGTTGATGCGCAGTATATCCGCAGCTTATGCGCATGCGTGTGTGTGACTTTGTTGTGTGTACAGATTTGGCGTTCTTACTGGAACAAATATCACAGGCACCATGGCACCTTTTATCTGAGAATCGCAACGATGGCGTATATCGATTGTGGGATATACACTCTATCTCGTTCTTAAAGTCACTCGACAAGCGGATGAGAACCGAAATCAAAGCTTCGTTATGTTTAAAGGGAAAGTTGAGTTCTGAAAAACAGAGTACAGTTTTGGTCAAACAAATTTTAAGTAACCAAAACCTGCACCAATACATTACAAACTAATAGTTTAAACTCCACCATACCATGCTTGAAAGGAACTCAAAATTAAGAACGACTAAGTAAAAAACCTGTTATCATTCAAAACAGAGCTTTTCAAACTCAAGAAAGCGCTCTCTCAAATTCCATTGGTTTAAACCATTGTACATAAAATAATGTAAAATATTGCGTGCGGTGCCCTTTCTATAGCAAAACTCAACTATCCCTTTTAAGGAATAATTTGAAGCAAATAAAATATGATTATTTCATTATACAGGCAGTCACGATTTGTCCTTCTTTGGCTAAGCTGAAGAGCTAAATAATAAAGTCAATTGGATTAAGTATTCTAAGACATATTTCCTAAGCAGGTGTAATTTAATGCTAGTGATTAAGGTGTATCCTATCCCCTTCGTTAGTAAAACGCTTTTCTCAAACTAAAAATGATAAGAGTTACGATGTATTATAAAAAATAACAAATCTGTTGAATTATTACGTAATGAACTCCTATTATTCAACGAGGTCACAGAAAAGATTATGTTACTATTCAGATAAAACACGTTTTAGAGTGTGTTGCATTTACACAGATACACGATGATTAAGAACTTGTAATATAAAACATGTGTTTATAAAACGAGCTTAACCACGGAACTGTTTTAAGATCTCTGGATCAAATGAAACAGACTTGACACTATAACTTGAAATCTACTTTTAACAATTGATTTGTTTTGTTTTATTCATATCATTCATCATGACTACACTCGTTTACCGAATTTGACTCTGAGGTAGCTCAGCAGATCAACTTTATCAAACTGCCAATATTTATTAACAATTTGATACAGTTTACAATCCGTTTTCAATCCTTTTTCCATTCAGTTTCGCGATTTTTTCTACGGTATAAACAAACTACTTGTAAACCAGTCTTATGACGTCACGGGTTGCACACCTTCGGCACGATGGTTGAGCAGTATATGCACGGTTGTGCAGTTTGTTGAAAATAATCAACGCCTATATGACCGGAATTAGCCATTTACCAGATCCGTTTTGTGAAGAAACTCACTAATTTCTGACACAATTTACATAGTTGCATATATCATTGCAGGTTTCTTCTTCACGCATAGATGCTGTTATCCCTTCTAAGAATTGTTTTTTTTTATTTTTTATTATTATTAAACCAAACCATGCGACGACACCTTAAATCGAATGCTGTGCAAGCTCCCGGTTTGTGAGTTTTACTTCAATATTTTCCTTGATGCACATAGCAAAATTGTATAACATAATTTTGGTCTTTTTGAACTTTTGTAAGATTTCGATTTATGGAGTCGTTTTTCTTTCATTAGACATTATACATTTTGCCTTATGTCATCATGCTTGAATCTAATTTTATGTTTTTGAGATAATATTGTTGCAATTTACGTACATTGCGTTTTCAATATGACGCTTTGTCAAAAAAAGTGGATTTGTGTAGTCCATTACCGCACGACGAGCATAATCCTTGCTGAGGTAGAGAGTCTGACTTTATCTCTTATATATGCTTGAATGAAATAAAGATACTGTAATTTAATAATATTTTTGCACGCAGTTCGTTCTGCTTTTATCAAATCAGACGGTGGAATATGGATTAATTTCGCTTTCATATCCTTATTAGTATTCAACTCGGATACATCTTGTCATTTATCGGGACATCCTATTTTATCCTTTGATGTGTGAGATATAAGGTCTTTACTTATTTACAGATTTATCGCCCACACTGTCTTCTCGTCAAGGCCTTCTGTATTTTTACTTAAAAAGATATTATACAGTGGCGCCCACGCGCAGGTTAACGCCCAAAAGATGAGCGAAAACGGCGCGAATTGAAATTTACACGCGAATTTAAATATTCGCGCGCAGCCGACACTCTACTTTGCAAGTGGAACTAAGGGGAACAAAGCTTACATGTACGTACATTTTATTGTTGTGGATTTATCGCCTGTTCAGTATATTTCACCGTGACTTGGTTCACTCACAACTTGACTTGGTTATACTCATACCTCGACTTGGTTATACTCATACCTTGACTTGGTTATACTCATAAGTTGACTTGGTTATACTCATACCTGGACTTGGTTATACTCATACCATGACTTGGTTATACTCATAAGTTGACTTGGTTATACTCATACCTTGACTTGGTTATACTCATACCTTGACTTGGTTATACTCATACCTTGACTTGGTTATACTCATACCTTGACTTGGTTATACTCATACGTTGACTTGGTTATACTCATACCTGGACTTGGTTATACTCATACCTTGACTTGGTTATACTCATACCTTGACTTGGTTATACTCATACCTTGACTTAGTTATACTCATACCTTGACTTGGTTATACTCATAAGTTGACTTGGTTATACTCATACCTTGACTTGGTTATACTCATACCTTGACTTGGTCGTACTCTTACCTTGACTTTGTTGTACTCATAACGTGGGTGTCTGTGCGTCACAAGTGTACGAGCGGACAGACGTGCGCGCGATATAAATGTATATTATATAATTGTTTGTTATATTACTATGTCACTCTACAGTCTGTATTCCTAGAAAAGATGAGCGCTGCGATCGTGTGGACACCTTGCGTACGATGCATATCACACGATGGTTTATTAGTACAAACGCCAAACGAGCCTAGTCTGCCTAAGGCCTTTTTAAAATACATTACAATCTTTGGTATAGGTTACAAAAAACACTCTGCGTACAACGACGCAATTCATGTAACACGTTCATATCTTGAGTAGATCGCCATTATGTATATGAAAAGCTTAGTTCCAAAAGGCTATGTATCCACTTTCCATAAAAATCAGTTAACGATATCAGCACATTAATACGCTACGTAACTATCTGGATATCGACATATTTGGACGAATTACATGATAAAGATCAAAATATGGATGTTCATTTTTGTTTATATTCTTATAGACATGTGTATAAAGTTTGATAAAGAACCAGATTTTCTCCAAACACGCATGCACACACATACCAATAGGCATACACACACACACACACACACACACGCATGCACACTCGCACAAAGATAGTATGCACACACATAATTGAAGAAATGCTGTCATCGCCTACCTTGTGAACTAATACGTCACATTTTGATGTTAATGGAAAGATTTTGACAAAAACTGCACTGAAAATTACTCTATGAGCAAAACAATGTTATACCATTAACCAGAGATTGAACTATACCGCATATCGCTGCATACAAACAAACTATGCAATCGCCTGAATACTCGGCATACGGGCTTGTAGATACAATCCAGCCCGGTTCAGAGGTGAAATCAGGCCTAATTTCAGTGGCATGCTTGCGAAGTGTGCGTTGAAGTTTAAATAGAAATTTCTGTACTTAGCGGGATCTAGTAAATTAGTTGACATGTGCAAGAAGTGATGAATGGTAGGCCAAAAGTTTTAAATGAGCAAGAATGCAAAGTGATATTCACAAACTCACTGCACTCTCAAATTTAAAACTCAACTGGAGATCTTACTATTTGATAACTTCAATCACACATATATTTGTAACATAACGGAGATGTGAATAACTGAAACTTCTCTGATTGTATTGTCCATACGATTTTCAAATACTATACAATATCGATCAAAAAGTTTTGCAAATGTAGATGATTTCGGTGTCTTTCCAAATAATGTTTTTGTTTCATTTTTTGTTAACCCTTTTGCATAAGGGAACCTCAACCTATCTCTTTTATTACATACATGGAAATTTCGCAATATTGTATATAAGACATGATAATGTCGATTTCCGATATACTTTAATGACGCTGTTCTGCACGTGTACAGAGACTTAAAAGTATGCAACGTAGTGACGTAAATTGTGGCTGAGCAGATTCAAAAGCTACATCCCTTTTCACATAAAATTCAATATTTGTTTTATTTTCGAGAATCTTGTATAATGTCCGCCTATTTCCGCGCTTATCGGAAGGCTAGCCTTGATTCGGAGAGCTAGCTTTGTGTACTTCTAGCACCGTCAATACCTTGTTCTAATTCTACGATAAATTATCATTCCAAAGGGCACTTAAATCACTTTTTTCGAATTTGGACAAAAGCAGTTTTTCCTTTTCAAAGTTTTTACACACGCCTTTTTTAATATACAATATGAACGTTCAACGTTATGTTTTGTTGATTATGTAACTTGTTCTGAAATATGGTCTTCATGATAGATACTGTAGCTTGTTAATGTATTTGATATCGTAAATTCCAGTTCTATGGTAAGTGTATTTAACGCCTTTTTGAATTAATCTCTTCATATTAAGGAGGACATAATTCAAGTTTAACCCATCAGAAACGATTTACTGTAGACGTGACCATACCATCTATCCGTAATCATACCCAAACCAATTAGTAGGTTAAAAGTCAGAAGTCCAAATGTGTGTCTGCTTCAGCCTCGATCTAATTTAGTATATGTCACATCAGCAGCAAATTGCAAACAATGAACATGAATCAGGTTAAGCCACAATGGTCAAATTCACTTTTCAACATGTTTTACGTTTGTCTATGTTTCTATTTCTGCACAGATAAAGTCATACTGTCATACTGTCATCGATGCGACTACATGATTGCTCCTGTTATATAAAAACATTTCGCGTGGACAAGATAATCCCTCCGTTTTTCCAAATAAAGTGAACATCTCGTTGTTACGTTGCTACTTTGTAAATGAATGGATTGTAAACCTGCAAGGATAAGACGGGTCTAGTTGGCGCCATCATGATGATATGTATTCTGGTGATACATTGTGAAGAATACTGAGGATACACTACAAAGATACATTTTGAAGATTATGTTCTTGTTGAAGATTACCATTTACGGTTTCATTTAGTCAATACGAGGACGTGGATATCAAACTGAAAGTCGGACAAGCAACTCAAAGGTGAGATTATTTACATGTTTTACCCGCTGCTGGTGATGGTGTTTTGCAATTATGTTAATGCCTAAATATATTTATTTTCTATAACATATATATAATTATGCACCTAAGGGACTTAGTAATATTGTTCAAGTCCCACAAATCCAATTTGAATTTTAGCGGGTTCCTTCATGACTTGATGTAGTCGTATTGACAATAAAATCATGGGACAGGTTGCGATTTATTTTCAAATTTCCCTTTCGTTACAAAGACATGAACGATTGAAGTGTTCAGATAATAAAAACTCCGTTTGAGTTTTGAAACGTTTACATAGTAAGTGGAGTGCGTTAGTAAATATTTCTATGAACCATAAGGTCATTATGGAAATAAGGTTAACAGGCTAGTATTATTGTTCGAGCGTGCGTAAATCATTTTCTTTTCGCGAATACATATCCCATGGTCCAATCACACATCTAAATCAATCAAAACACCTTAACTCCTAAAACGACTGGCAGCCCCCGGCTATATTCACGATTAGTTCGCATCGCTGAAATATTTTAAGATGCCACTTCACGACTTTTTTGTCATAGTCCTGCGCAATTTTGATGTCAAATTTGCGACGACTGGGTGTACCGTCCTAAAGTTACGTGAACGTTTGTAAGTTAGCGTCTGCCCAGAAATCGCCACATTTTGTGATTTGTGTACAGATCCTATGGAAATGGACGTTTTTCCTAGAATAGTTATTTTATTTCATTTATTTAGTTTTATTTTATGTTTTATTCTGATCATTGCAATCATTTAATTTGAATCTACAATTGGTTGGATAATGGTTAATATTTTATTCCATCGACAAATTATAACAAATGTGAAACAAAAGTTTAAAAAGGCAAAAACCATTAAAAAAGCCCCAATAAGCATATTAATGTTTATTTTTGCTACGCAATAATTAAGATCTTATGGACATTTATCACGATGCCAAATTTGGAGTCGATCGGAGTTTCGGTTGCTGAGATATTAGGGGGGCCTTTTAGCCTCCCTCCCCCTCCAGTTTTGTTCAGGTTCAGACTAGCCCAGTCTTTCGAGGGTTAATAATGTTAAGTAGCACGACTGTTAATCGTTCTTCATGTTTCATTTCTAAGAATTCATCCATATTATTTTGCTTGTTTCGAAGGTACCTTCTCAAGGCTTTCAAATATTATATAAACACCGGGTGGATGATGGATGATCAATGCCCAATGCGGTATAATAAATTAGGTTGATTTCATCTGCGTTGCGACTTGAGGTTTACACTTCATATAAAATTAATGCACCACTTTCAGATTAGCCGCATGAATGGCGGTAATGATGTCTTTTTAAGCCGAGGGCAGCGCCCACCCTTGACATTTAATCATGGTAGAACATTGTGTTACGAATCGAGGGTTTAGAGCTACAAGGCCGTATCTGCATGCCGGCCATTTTTGAGAAAACAAGGTTTAAAGATTTGAAGGCAGTATCAAGATTGAAGAAGTACTATACATTGTGATTAAAGAGTGGTTCCAAGTAAGGCTGTAGTAAAACGGTTATCAATCGGATATCCTAGCGTGAGGTTGGTTACCGCATTCAGATTTTGGGATACCGGTAACCGGAAAAAATGTTTAAAAAAAAAATGAGAATGTCATATAATTATAAGGTTGTTAACTGGCGGTGGAGGGGAACGCACACTGAATTATTGTAAATGCTTTGGAAGGAAACGTAAATCAGTCCGGAGACGTTGTCGAGGGACTTATTTTCTTAACGAGCATTTTGTATCCCGAGGGGGAATTACATTCCATGATTTTCCCGACAGCAAAGTTTAATCATCTGACTGCTATGTAACAGTGACATGTTATATCCAAATATATTACATGACAGCTCATGTACTGTATTTACGAAGTCGGGCGGTAACATATCATATCAATCAAGAGCGTTATGCACATTTGCTGTACTCAACCCTGATGTATATATGAGAAGCCGAAGGGATGGAAATGAGTTGCTTAGAAATGTGTGCACCTGCGAGGTGGCATAGCTGGAATGCTCAGATTAAGTTTAAGGTAACATTAGTGAGACGTATTGCTTGTGCAGAACACACGTAACAATTTATATACTTTACTCACGGTAAAATATATATTTGTATTCAAGACAAAGTGTTGTGCTGACGGAATGTTGGAGCATTCGAGTTGAGAGCTTGAGAGCACTCAAGTTCAGACAGCATGATGTATCCCAGACTCGAGGAGAGACATAAGGTAGAGTAGACGAAATGTTTTACCCCCGTCACATCTAAAGCCACGACCTCGCCACTACCTAGACAATTGTTAACACACGTGCTGAAATTTTTTTCTTTTGCCTTAGGAGGATCTGAATAAATAGATTATCTCACATGCCTCAATATAATTTATTCCATTAATGCACAGACAATAGCTCGCTAGCAAATGAGTAACAGGAATGAGAGCGTGGCACGAACGACGCGGTTCGGCGATTGCTTTGGACATGTCCAAAACAAGCGTGACTTTTTGCCCTTCTGACACCTGCTCAAGTTATGTGCATAGAGCTATTGTGCGTTTTGCATGAGAGGCTTTTCACCTAGTGCGATATTCCTCCCATTCATTCGCCATTAATACACGTTCGTACCATACTTCGCCTCGGACTGCCAAATTTATGAATGGGGAATAGAAGCGCAGTGAGATCGTATTACGAGCGTGCATATGTGACGACACAATTAGAGTAACTTTCCAAACGCTCGAGATAAGATAGTTTGATGTGTAGACCCGTAAGGGTTAGTTAAAGGGAGAGTTGAGTATTGGTAACGCTTAACTTTAGTACCCAAAACGTGCACCAGTAAGGAACAAAGTAATAGTTATAACTTCACCATGCTCGAAAAGTATAAACAACTTTAAACC
>JAUELG010420359.1:0-12855 GCA_031471515.1 Dendraster excentricus | reverse complement strand
ATTGCTTTAATAACTCATTCTATTATGAAATAAAACTATTTGACTTGATTGTATTCCCTTTGTGTGGCTACTTTAAATTTATTATTTTTTTTTATCCGATCCGATCATCAAGGTCACTTACAGTACTAATTGAAACGCCAAGCCAAGCCCAAGGCAAGGGTGTAGACTGTAGCGCGCATCATCACATGCACATCTACTATTATGTAAATAGTCATCATGGTATGACCCATTTACAAGACATTAATGCATTATCAGTATAGCAAGCGCTGTGTACAAAATGCATGGGGTGCCACTTAGCTCTTGTACACAATGTCAATGCAATTAATGCACATCGCACAGTCACAGTACCGTATTGTAATGTCTCTATGTGTGATCACATCCATGATTTTTTACAACACGCGCAAATTAGAAAAATATTACGCGGTGTGACGATGTCAAAAACAGTGACGATGTATAGTACAACTACTATATTTGAAATACAAAAGTTTTAACATAGTCATAGATCTACTAACTACTATTAAGACAAGTTAATGGGACCATGGGCATGCCCTGGGCAAACAAATTTCTCATTCATTCGTACACTCTTGACTTTAGCTTGCACGATGAGTCTTAACCGCAAGAAAATCAAAAAAGCAAAAATAAGTAAACTGTGTGGAATTATATGTGTTAATGCGCTTAATCGGCTGATAAACAGGGGGGCCATATTACAGCAAGGGCCAGAATTGGTAGCCTGATCATACATACTTTACTAGTGTGAGACTTTTTAAAGCAAAATTACAGTTTCAGGAAAGTAGCCGAATACATCTTTATCGATCAATATTGTTCATTATGTATTGAAATGAGGCTTGTGTGCACGTGTGGTATAATCCGAACCTAAGCATATATCGGTCAGAGTATAGACATGTGCTGTGCAGAACTTTCAACAATTTAACAAATTTCTTTTTTTCTTCAATTTTTGTTTTTCCTACATGTAGTTGAATTTGAAACCACCATGGTGTTTCTTGCCAAGAGATGTCTGTCAGCCTTCTGCCAGAGAGTATCTCAGATGTACCAGCCGTCCTTCGTGCTGCCTGAGGGATCAAAGCTTGCAGACCTACGATGCAAAAGTCATAGGGTTGGTAAATATTTGTACAATTATAGTCAACTCTGCCTATATTTAAGTCAAATCTCTTGGACTGAAGAAATAGCTTTGAAAAAAAAAAAACAATCTAGAGAAGGGGATGTGACTAGACCTTCGACTTAAAGGTGATTATTCAACTTAAAATGCGACTTCGACCTAGGCAGAGTTGACTGTATGTGTATTCTGCAGTCCAGCAATCAAACTAACAACAGAAAAGTCAGTCATTTATTTGAATGCGAACTGCCCATGAGGTGGCCGGAGAATATTGGCCTGAATTCTCATCAGTGGCTCAACTTGAGCCTGACCTAAAAAGTCAAAGACTAAGTGTATTTACCAGTTACCCATTTTGTACCTGAAGCCTAATGTCTTGTTGTTATTCACCACCAGAGATATTTTGCTTTGTCCTTCATATCCAGTCAATCCCTTGAGTTCTGCTTATTTTTATGCATCAGGACAATGGACCCTAAATTGTAATTTAGTCATCACCCAAATTGTGTGGTTCATCCAGGACATTGTTCTGCTGGTGACCAGTTATAGTACTATGACTGAATTCTAAAGGGCCAGTTGTCCTGATATGCCTGCAAGCAGAACCCAAGGGATTGACTGGATTAAATGTAACTAAAGGAAACAATTAGAATATCTCACCTGGCAAATAGCTACAAGACAATAAAAACAATAATCTGTTTAAGCAGGCTTTTTACTTTCACTTAGCCTGTGTTAGTTTGCAACCATTCAAGCATCATTGAATTAAAACTACTGTTTATTTTTGCATAATTTCCCAATTGAAATGCGGTCTTTGTTTTCACAGTGATACATCTGAGACTGAAATAATTTGTAACTGATTCAATTGGTGCCTTTAATTGATTACTGCATCACCTGCATATAAATTTGTATTATATACTTAAGTTCCGATTGGAGAACATTGCTTTGTGAATATTAGATGGTATTATTATACTTTTTTAAGTATTGTACGATTATATTATGTACATTGTATATAACTATTTGGTACTAGTATATTATTCAATTAGACATTTTTGTATTGTTATCTTTAATACCGTTGTTAAGGGTAAATAGATGGTAATTAATTTAATTTGATTTAATTTTAGTTGATGTTAGAAGCGGGTCTGATGCGGCAGTCCAGCTTGGGGACCTTCCCCCTGTATATTGTATTATATAACTATTCTATTCAATGAGACATTTTTTCATAGTTATCTTTAATATTCTCATTAAGTGTTAACAGATGGTAAGAAATTTAATCTAATTTCATTTGATTTGATTTCAGTTCATGTTAGAAGCGGGCCTGTTACAAATATTAGTTTTAGGTGGTGGTACTCTTGGTGAACAAATGGAAATAAATTTAATTTGATTTGATTTGATTTAATTCAGTTGATGCTAGAAGCAGGTCTGATGCGACAGGCCAGCCTGGGGACCTTCCACTTGCTGCCCCTGCTGCTCAGGTCACTGGAAAAACTGGTCAAGGTCATTGACCTTGAGATGCACAAGGTCGGAGGTCAGAAGATCGCCATGCCGGGAGTGACACCAACCTCCCTCTGGAAAACATCTGGAAGGTTTGTTGAGGCATCTAAAAATAATAATGATAATAATAATAAGGCATTTATTATATGCATATCACATATGTCTCTATGAGGCATCTAAAAATAATAATAATAAGGCATTTATAACGCGATATTACATATGTCTCTATGCGATGGTCTGTTAATCCATAAACTTGTTCAAACTCGGTTCAAACTTGTTCAAGCTTCTGATTTGAATTTGCATTGCACATTAAAGAAAAAAACTACTGCCCTATATTATGATTAGCACCTAGACTGTTTCAGCAATCCAGTGCCCAATTTCAACAAACACTTGCAATTGTTGTAATTATCCAATTATTATAATAACTATTAGATGAACATCCAATCAGCAAGGAGCATTTGAGCTGTTGCCATGGTAGTTACAATAATTAGACACTTACATCAATCGCAAGCGTTTTATGAAACGGGGTACAGCTGTGTCAGGGTTCAATCAGGATTTATGTTGCTCATTATTTTTTAGATTTTTGACAATTCTACATTTATGTTCTTGTTCTGTCTATATATTTTGATTGCTGCTAGCTAGATATGCAGAGTATGGCCCGGAGCTGTTGTGTCTGCATGACAGGCATGGGATCGAGTACTGCTTGGGACCAGTAAGTAACACTACTTGATTCAAGTTAGTGTGATCTAAATCAGTTATAGGTTTTGTCTTTTCAGCACAAATATGATTAGACTTGTTAATTATAACTTAATATATATAGTATCACATCCATGAAACAAATAATCACTTGTATTAATTATTTTTGTTTCAATCAGAACTAATATGATATTTTTGTTACATATTTTTCTGTGTCTCTTGCAATATCCTACTTTTGTTTTTGTTGTGCACCTTACTCTAAATGATGCCTTTATTTTCCTTGCTAGACGCATGAAGAGGCTGTTACAGACATCATTGGATCAGAACATACCCTGTCACACCGCCAGCTGCCTATCAAGCTATATCAGGTTCTCACAACATTGATTTTTGTTCAGATAAAAGTCATAACGGATGACGGTCATGTTGACTGGTTATAGTTATGCTGGTAATTTTTTTTTTATCATTAACAATATCAATATTTTCTTGTTGTATATATGTATTTTGGTTAAGAAACTACAATGCAGAATAATGTTTTTCTACATGGAGATTAGAGGTCCAAAATATTTTCTTTTTTCCAGAAAATAATGATCATAAGTTTTACATTTGTTTCAAATGTGGTACAAGCTCACTTGAGCACAAAATGCAGCCATATCCCCCTAAATTAATCCTTAGAAATTGTTTTCTTGGTTGCTGTTTTTCTCAGATAACCAACAAATTCCGGGATGAGAGGAGACCCAGATTTGGTTTGCTTAGAGGCAGGGAATTTCTCATGAAAGGTATTGTATTATTGTTTGTTTATTTGTGATCTGAATATCAAGACCAAGATGAGCAACTAGGGTATTGTTATTATGTGTAAATGATCATTTTCCTCAACATCATAATTGTCCTCATCTTCATTATTATTATCGTTATCATCATCATCATCAAAATAATAATCATTGTCATCATCATCATCATCATCATTATTATTATCATAATCATGATCATCATAAATTCAGTCATCTGAACTACTGTCAGTATATTTTTCTTGAGAGAAAAATCTCATCCTCACCTCTCTGTTATATTTTGTCCATTTTGTCCATATTGTAAACTGTTTGGCTGGTAGTTTTACAGGTTATTTATAATGATTATAATGATGATAAATAGCATTTATAGAAGAAACCATGTATCTAGGTACTCATCAGGTGCTGTTCAAATCCATTCATTTATCTTGTACACTATCTCAACTCCGTGAGGAGCATAATAGCCTCCTCGCTAATTTAACACCCATCCAACTACCTATCATTTACTCCTGGGTAGAGAACAGCAATTTGGATGAAATGCCTTGCTGAAGGGCATAAAATGACATATCAAATCATTTTGAACTCTGGTCCTACGAGAAGTCAAGTGCCACAACACGTCTCTATCTTACACTTTATATCAATTTTTTAATTGTTCGGATATTTATTAAATGATTCCAAAAATGTGAAATGAATTAAGACTGAATATTGTTATTTTCCTGCACAGATATGTACACCTTTGATGCAAGCTTGGCTGATGCTGAAGAGACGTATACCGCAGTGTGTGAAGCATACAAGAACACGTTCAGCAGGCTTGATCTGCCCGTTGTTCAAGGTATGATATTCAAAATACATAAGTTTAGGCTCCAACTAACCTTAAATTTCTAGAACCCTTATCCAATTGGGGGGGGGGGGGGAGGTGGAAATTGACCCTTCCACCCCTTTGACTTTTCACGCCTGGTGAGAAGGCACAAGATACATTTTTGAAGTCTTTGGAAAACCCCCAGTCTGGGTTTGTACCTGAGACCTCCTGTGCATGAGGCAGACATTCTAACCGCTTTAAAGCCACCATGCTCAGTTACACCTTCATTGTATCTTTCACCAAATCATTACTCTTGTATCTTTATTTTCTTAGCTGTTTGAGCAACAGGTGCAATAGGAGGATCTCTTTCACATGAGTTCCACTTCCCCTCGGTGGGGCCGGCGAGACAATTTTTAGAATTTTCATGATACGAAAGCAGACAGAGCCGACTTGACCCGATCTGACAAGTTTTCAGCCTGATTAACTGAGTATGCGCTGCCTCAGGTTTCCAGTTTTGCCAGTCAAGTGCCAGTCTGAGGTTATTCGAGGCCGATTCAACAGTTCGGCTATGACTTAGCAGAACAGACTCTAGCCTGACTGAAAACCAGTTGGATTGGGTCAAGTCAGTTCTGTCTGCGCCAGGCTTTAATTGTAGTCTAATTATAACTACTAAAGATTAAAGAGTATCATTATCATACTATTATTATTATCATCTTCCCATGTGTCTTGTATGTTTGTCGCTGTCGGTGCAACATGTGCGATAGGAGGGACTTTCTCACGTGAGTTTCTCCTGCTCGTGAACAAAGGGGAGACCATCTTTAACACTTTCATTATACCTAAATGTAACTAATGTAACTACTGTACATTTGGAAGAGTATCATTATCCAGTGTCATTTTCGTGTGTGTCTTGTATGTTTGTAGCGGTTGGGGCAACAGGTGCAATCGGAGGGTCTTTCTCCCATGAGTTCCACCTGCTCTCAGAGGCCGGAGAGGACCATGTGTATCACTGCAGTAACTGTGGGTACGCCGTCAACCAAGAGACAGTAGGTGAGTGAAATACAAAGCCTGTTTTTCTTTGCACATTTTCAATCATTAAAAAAAAAATGTACCTAGTCAGTTTCCTCTATATGTTTGAATTTAATCCATTCATCTATTCATCTTTCTATTTATCCATCCATCTATCCATCCATTTATAAATTTATTATTTCTCCTAGATGGTGAGCCAACCTGTCCTGAGGGTTGTGCTCCATGCGACTGTAGTCTGTCCATGAAGCAAGGGATAGAGGTGGGGCATGCATTCCTACTGGGAACCAAGTATTCACAGATCTTCAAGGCTCAGTTTACAGACAAAGATGGCAATATCAGGTTAGCATTCTATGATCTTCTAGAAAATTGCATAATGAAGCTTAATTTTTTTTTTTAATTATTTGAAATGTTGTATCTTGATTATATTTGTATCAAAGGTGCACCTGTAAAGATTCAGTTATTGTCCAAAATGAAAATTAAGACTTCAGTCCTGTACTACAAAAATCATTGTAAGACATAATAATAATAATTTTAATAATCGCACTTATATAGCGCCTAATGCAGAAAAGCCTCTAAGCACATTATTACCCCTGGTCATTATGGTACAGTTCAGACCCGCACAATTATCTTGTACACATTTCCAACTCCCCAGCGAGCACACTACCCACTATATATGTCAGAATCTGCCAGATTTTATATACATGTAATAGCTGCTTCATTGATTTACATCTTATAACGCTTGCCTTTATAGTGTACAAGCAGTTTCCAGCAGTTTCTTACATTTGTTTAAATTGTTTTGCCATGTTGTCAGGTTATCCGAGATGGGTTGCTATGGACTTGGCGTTACCCGGATCCTAGCAGCAGCGATAGAGGTTCTATCATCGGAGGATGAGATCAGGTGGCCTCGAGCCATAGCTCCCTACCAAGTCTGCATTATTCCCGCCAAGGTCTGTTATTGTTTGAAATGAGTTTGTCTAAATTTGCTCTATTGATGTGCTCAATTGTTGAAATATCCATCTTTTTGTTTGTTTGTGTGTTGGAGTGATACAATCTTCTAGATAATGTAATCCACAATGTAAATTTCTGATGGATTTAAGTTACTCTACACATGCGAGGAGAATCAGTGGCCTCTAGTTATTGCTCCCTAGCAAGTCTGTATTATTGGTTGTTTTATTGTTAGGGTGTATGTTTGTTTGTCTGTTTTTTTTGTGTCAAGTAACATTCTGCATGATATATTGAACAATCTAAACATATATCGCATACATCAAGCAAGAAAAGTGGATTTTAGATGATAATGCCGATGAGCTATTTTTTCGCATCTTAAATGATTATTATTCATAGCTTACTTTGCATGTTGTATATATCTTTTGCGTTATAGTGTTTATACCCTTTTGGATTAATGTAATATTTACTTTGTTTGATATGTTAAACTAATTTTTTATATTATTACATTTTGATGTATTTTAACTACATTATAATTATGTTTTTACCTTGTACATGACTATGCAATTCAGCCTCGGCTGTGAATATGTCATTTTCAATGAAACCTTTATTCAATTCAATGACGACAAGGGCGATGATACATACCAGTGCTGTAGTCAAGTCCACAAGTTCCAGAGTCCACACATTTTATACTGAATTTACAAGTGCATTATTGACATTGATATAATTTTATTTTATGTTCGATAGGAGGGAGGCAAGGAGAGTTCAGCTATATCTCTGGCTGAGACACTGTACAGCAACATATGCCAGCACGCACCTAGACTTGCTGCTGAAATCCTATTGGATGACAGGGGTCACATGACCATTGGGAGAAGAGTCAAGGATGCGTCTCGGCTCGGATATCCATTCATCGTGGTCGTTGGCAAAAAGGTTAGTCGGCAATTGAGTATTTGCCCGTAGAGAGCGAGACACATGTATTATGGAAGATACAGCTTTGTGAATCCATGGTAGCAAATAAACAACGGATCTAAGAATTTTTGTCAGACTCTATTTTTCATACTTAATGGTATCATTATTTTCTTGCCTTACTACAGGCTGTGGAGGTCTCCAATCCCCAGTCTGAATTGATTTATACACAGTCTGCCAATGCAGACTTAGCACCTATCACAGTTTGATGTCCTACAAGACATGGAACACTTATCATCATCATCATCATCATCGTCATCATCATTAGCATCATCATCATCAGCAGCAGCAGCAGCAGCATCATTAGCAGCATCACCATCATCTTCATCATCACCATTATCATCATCACTATCAACATCATCTTCATCATTAACATCATTATCATTATCATCAGCAGCAGCATCACCACGTTCATCATAATTATTGTCTTTGTCCTTGTTGTTTTTATCATTTTTATCATCAACATGATTATCATTATTGATATTAATGATATCAATATCATTATTTTCTATTCTTTGTCTTGCCCTACTGCAGGCTCTGGAGTCAGACCCCCGGTTTGAAGTGATCGACACCCAGTCTGGCAACACAGAGTACCTATCGCAGTCTGATGTCCTACAATGCATGGAGCACATCACAACATTATGACAATGAATAGCTCATGAAATTTTGTAAGGCTTGAACTTTTTTTATTGAATTATTGTCACCTTTTGTTGTCAGACTTAGGGGAGGCCTATATTAAATACTAAATGCATGTGTGAGATCATTGACATATCTGGTAAATTATACAAAGGAAATTTGTTATGAAGAATCAAGGGTAAAATTATTTTTAATGATCAAATTATGAGCCCTATACAGTGAAAACTCATTATAACGAGGTCATTGGAACCATGTATAAATACCTTGCTCTGTCAGATATCTTGTTATATCAGGGAAAAACAGAGAGATTAAAAAGAGCCAATACTGAAAAATTTTCTTGTTATACAAGGACACTATTACAGTGGAACCTTGTTATAACGAGGTCCTTGGGATCATGAAAATTACCTTGTTATATCAGGTGTCTCGTTATATCAGAGAAATGTAAAGAGCTGGTACCATTAAAATAACCATGTTATAAGAGGATTTTGTTAGTTCTGACCTCGTTATAACGAGGTTCCACTGTGTACAGTCAGCTTGTGGTTGCGCCATGTAAGATGGAAGGATTGGAGAGACCTGAGAAGGACTGTTGGTATTCTTTCTTGGTTGATACTGGAAAGGACTCTCTTGAGCTTGTAGCTCTTAAAATAACTACATGTTTAGCGCCAGTATTGGTTATAGTAAGAGGAGGATGGGTGGTAGGAGTGGGCTCGACTTTTTAGAACAGATTGACCGTTTGCCGTCAGAGCTCTGTGTATCATAGCTCTCTATTTTGAGGTTCCACCGTTGTAGCGTATATTTGTTTTGAATTAAATTCTATGCAAATTTACATTTTTTTAAGAAACTAGGAGGATAAATCACCCCAAGTCTCTTGTGGATATTTTCATTGTAAGAAATAAGTCAATTTGTGCTATATCAAAGTTATTTCTGGTGTCCAAAGAATCAAATTTCCAAATTCTCATAAACCACAATTACCACCATCACCATCATCATCATCACCACTATCACCATCATCTTCATCATGGATCACGGATCTCTGTTTGTATGATGAAGGTAAATGAACATCATTTTAACTTCACGAGGAAATTATGAGATTTTACGAAAGGAAGTATTCATAGAATTTGCTCTGTAGCAAATGTCATTCAATAGGTATTTATCGAGCCTTTCTCTGATTGTTTCGCTCATACTGTAATTACATGGTCCCTTGTTATAAATATCCTTCAAAGTAATAATATGGGGCCTCTAGATATTTTTGTTTTGTCAGGTGTATAATACTGTACGTACGGTGCTTTGTATTATTGATTAAAACCTGTGAATGCATTTTGGCTAAATTTGTAAAAACAAATGTATTTGATTTATGAATAAAGATGCTAATAAGCTACATGTATATCTATGAAGGATGTGTTTATATTGTCGCTTTCATAATATTTATGCACCAGATAGTATGATATGATGGATATGAATTACATGTAGGAGGGAAATTTATGAGGAAATTAATGAGCCATTTTCTTTCTGAAGACTAAAGGTGTATATTACAGAAATAAGTTGATAGGTTAATAATAATAAATGGTTCCATGATACATGTGCTTTGTAAATGACTTTAATTAGGTTCACAACTAAAAGCAAGAAACAAAATCAGAGGAGTACAATTTCATATCATATTCACTTTCATTGTTATCTGAACTTGAACAGTATACACATTATGCAGAATAAGTTACTTATATAGTTCAACTTTACAGCCTAAAGTAGCAGTCACACCATGACACCGAAAAAAAACCAACACAAGACCAAATAATTTGGGGACGTTTCGAAGACGTATGGGGTGCTAGCAGTTTGGTGCGGGAGTGGTATCGGAATTGTCAGTGTCCTTTGTTGTAAATACTAACCTCAGTTCAGGCTCTTGTTGGTGCCTGATGGATTGGGCTTGGATAAGGTGTCGCGGTGTGACAGCACTATGTTACATTTTGATATGAAAAACCTTTGGCATGACAGAGAATATCGGGTATGGATGGCACTGGTTAGTCATGATATTAAAGTCCTCTCCTCGCCCGCAGTGAATTAATTTGTTCTCATAACAAGCAAACTATACTGAGAATGATAACCCTTTCCTATATGATGACAAACGCAGTACCCCAGGGTACCGTGGTATCCCGTGTTGTGTAGCGCCATCTTGTGTCCACTCAAAGTACAACTGTATTGCATTGTGCATGCAGTGCAGCGCACAATGGTATGCACGCTATACCCACAGTACAGCCCTAAAAATTAAATAAATAAACAAAATGGCAGATTTTCGTCTGGGGTACCGTTTATGTCATCATATTAAGAATTCTTCATTCCCCTGAATAGGCAAACCAGGATTGAGTACAGAGGCCATGATGTCATAAAAACACCTTTTTTCTATAGTTTTAATATGAGCATTAATAATTATGTCCAAATACAGATAATCAATGGATATGTTACTTATTGGCTGAGATGTGGCTAGGATATGCCCATCTGAATTATGAATTTGCTTCAATGGGCAATCAGTGTTATTGTGCACAGGTTCCTAATTTTAAGAACCAGTGCACTGTAACACGATTGCCTATTGAAAAAAAAAAAATTCAGATGAGCATATCTCGGCCAATATATAACATATGCAATTGATTCTCGGTATTTGGACATTATCGCTATGCTCTTTTTGAAAATGAAGCTCAAATGAAGCTCAAATTATGACATCACACTTCACCACTGTATTGCCCCTGCTTTTATCAATAACTCAAATACATTTTCTCCTGTCCTGCCGACAAGATACTTCAATATCCATATGAAGGTATGACCACCAATTTTGAAAGTGTTAAACCTCGGAACCTTTTCAAATGATACTTCTCTCATCCTATACTGAGGTATAATTTCAAAAGTGTGATCAATAATAGTACACATATTATTGTTTCATGTTTTGCAGCTTCAATCGCGAACATCTCAAATGGATCAAAAGTTGACGTATGAGCATTCTGTAACATATCATAGATACAGTTGAACCGAGTTATAAAGATCTCTGATATCATCTAATAAAATCCTTGTATGACTATGATAATTTAGCTGGTCACAGATTTTGTTTTCTTCTTAAATATTGATCCTGATATTAAGAAATCCCTGTTATAACAAGGTAATTTGTATTGTCTCAAGGACCTTGTTATAAAGAGGTTCCACTGTATATGCTATTAGATTCTGCAATATTGATGCTTCCTCAACATATGACTAAGGAAAAATGCAAGCGATCAAACAAACTGTACTCAATATTTTATCTGAGGTAAAATTTGGAAAGAGCTAAAAACATGTTATAGAAGAGTTTGATACATTAGTCGTTGCTAGACTTGAGTACCAGTCTCATGATACTGCGAAGTCGGAAAGTGACTGTTGTAACCCGTCTG
The DNA here is from genome assembly GCA_031471515.1 of Dendraster excentricus. Classification (NCBI taxonomy): domain Eukaryota; kingdom Metazoa; phylum Echinodermata; class Echinoidea; order Clypeasteroida; family Dendrasteridae; genus Dendraster; species Dendraster excentricus. The sequence continues at coordinate 1,005 of JAUELG010420359.1, read as the reverse complement.
CATCCATCCGATAATTCTTTAGTTTCCTGAGAAGTAAGTCTATTCGCCCGACTAACAGATTCGGCGGGGTTTGAAATAAAGGCTCCAATACCTCAACTGTTGCGAGAAGAATATTTGCTTTAGCGTTGATTCCAATACATGTTCCATTTATACACTCGATGCCTGTAAACAAATGTAGAAAAGTAGTTGGAGAGAGAGGGGTTGAAACACTTTTATGTAATTTTATGTAATTCATTTTTGTACAATCATTACATTTCATTTCAGTGCAGATATCTTTTGGGAAAGTATTTCTTAGAATTTACTACAAGTTTAAATCTTACAATTATACATATATATGCGAGTTTTAATTTTTAGTTTAAAATGAACAATGATTATTGAAGATTAAGATGTAATGTATATTATGAAATGAATATTAATTTTATTTAAACTCGACTTCAAGAATATATATACCTTAGTCAAAACAAACAATATGTTGTATGACACACAAAGAAAGGATTATATATGTACCAACCTGCATCTTCGCCCAGTATACTGCAGTCACGTGACTTGAGGCAGCTCCGTTCCTCACTGGACATATCGTCTAGATCCCCGACCTTTAACCTCCCATCCACCGTCATGAACTGGCTGAGCTTGAAGTCACCGATCTCCAGCGAACCAAGGGGAGAGTTCTCCAGGAAGACTAGCAGCTCTGCCATGTCTCGCCCGATCTACAGGGATAAAATGAGAACATAATAATGTGAAGAATCAGCAATTAAATATATTAATTGACTTCAACCAATCCAGTGCCATCGTCATGAATTGGCTGAGCTTGAAGTGGCCGATCTCCAGCGAATCATGGGAAAGACTAGTTACTCTGCCATGTTTTGCCAGATCTGCAGGTGTAAGATTAATGAAATATGATTGACAGTTCAATTTAAAGGGCAATGCAACTCAAAAATAAAGTTTATGCTGCTTTATTCATCGTAATATGCCCGTTTATTATATGTTACTTTACTCCGACTCAGA
>JAUELG010420248.1:0-12881 GCA_031471515.1 Dendraster excentricus | reverse complement strand
CTAAGATTGAAACGTTCATATCTTTGCCAATTATTTACCAATTTGTCAGAACAGAAGATCAAATGAAAGCTTTTGATTACACTTTTCCAATGGTATAAAATCTTCTTTTTTTAAAAATCTTACCGACAATTTTAAGGTTTTGCTCTAGATGGTCAAATGTATTCAAGCTCATCTTGTTATCAACATTTCTACAAATATTTATAAATCTGTTTATCATGGTCTTTTTTAGTAATGATTGATTGTGTATTTGATAACTTTACACTGTCTTTTCATTACCATGTTGTTTAAGGGTAGCACACTTAATATATATTTTTGTGTATGTTATATTATTACATTTTTATTTAGTAGGAATGTGATGATTTTAATATGATTATAGATTAATTAGGAACACTCCATAATTTGTTGTAATCTCCATTTAATTACAAGCTACACATTCATAAATTGTCAATTTGATCATAGCAATCAACATTATTGTAATAATAATAATGATTAATAATAATCATCATCACCATCATAGTCAACATCATCAACCACCACCACCACCACCACCACCACCACCACCACCACCACCTCCACCTCCACCTCCACCTCCACCTCCACCTCCACCTCCACCTCCACCTCCACCTCCACCTCCACCTCCACCACCACCACCACCACCACCACCACCACCACCACCACCACCACCACAACAACAACCACCATCATCACCACCACCACCATCACCACAACCATCATCATCATCATCATCATCATCATCATCATCATCATCATCATCATCATCATCACACTCTCGATCATCGTCTTCCTCATCATAACCACCACCATCACCATTTATTGACAACTCCACCACCACTACCACCCACCACCACAACCACCACCACCACCACCACCACCACCACCACCACCACCAGATCTAGCACTTGCACGAGTAGTAAACATCTTCCACCATTACCACAAACACTAGTAGTACCACTGATACCGCCACCGCTATCACCATGGTAACAATCACTTGATGCCTTTATGTACACACATGCTTTTCTAGCATTAGTATAATCGTAGATCAACAGTATTAGATAATTAATAGAAAGCTGAGGTGCAAAATATACCGGTAGTAAATTAATGTAGCATTTAATATTCACCTTGGCAAGCTTTTCTCTCCTACCTCCATGCTTCTTGCCCCACATACCGCCTACTATCTTACTATTAGTCAAAGACGCAAACAAAACCTAGAGCATCAACAGGAGCTATACCGAAGACGCCGTTGGCTACAGTCGAGTCCCCCATCACGGCTGAAGTGAAGGTGAGCGAATAACGGGTTGCTCTCTAGATCGTCGAATTTAAGCTCTGTCGGTATTTCGGTATATCGTTTTTTTTTCACGATATTTTAATTTGCCGATATTGCCAGTTTTGCCATTGAAAAAAATATCGCTATACCGATTTTCCGATATATTTCAGTACAGTATATCGTGTTTAAACAATATTTTTATTTGCCGATATTGCCATTGAAAAGCCATTGGAGACCCTGAAATACAAGATGACGTCACCCCACACATCGCAACACGCTCAGGCTTCCGTAAGCTGATGCGGACAATGTACGTTTCTGAGCACTACCGATATATATCAAGTTTAAACAATATTTTTTCAGCGATATATCGATATCAGAAAATTTGTTATACCGACGGAGCTTAGTCTAATTTCATAGAGCGGTACATGGCCCACTAGATTCCCGCATGCAATAGTGTAGAGTGCTCCTTTAACCCATCCATTCCCATACGAGTTTATGAAATTCCCATAGACTTTGTACACAACCCATTTGGTTCCCGTGGTCAAGAGGCTAACTTCATAGAATTGTCCAAAAATTATATTTGAAATACTTCATAGAATTGTCCAAAAATTATATTTGAAATTTAAATCATAATTGTACCAATATCATTGTTAGATTTTTCTGAATGATGATTTTTTTTTCCATGTAAAGTAACAATGTTAAACTACTACTCAAAGTATTCCGGAACTATTTTAATTCAATCATCAATGTTTCTACAACAAGGAAAACTTAAAACAAATCCAAAAAACCATTTTACCATTTATTTGTGGCCATATTTGACTGATCTGACATTCAATAAATGTTTGTGCAAACAAAACATGTATTCCTTTTTTCGTCTAAAGGCTGGCGTTGAATCAACACCAGGTAGACAGTCGGCTTTTGATGTCCAAACCATAGATGTAAGTCTGCGTGTCTATGTGTCGATCATATATCATCGTTTGTCTGTCATTGTCATTATTAGTATTGATTGTCATGTCAGCAAATCATTAGATTGTCTTGTCTACCAACTGTTAATTGTTATGACGACCAATTGTTCAGACTATCATGTCTACCATCTTTTGTCAGATTTGGTTGCTTACCATCAAAAAGTCACCTTTGTCTTTGAAAATATTCATCAAACTGGCATGTCTTTGCTAAATGTAAATGTGCAATATTCATGGTAACATCCCCACTATGTAAATCTTTGGTCTAAACAATTAAAATGAGTTGATGAATTGAATGATTAAATGAGAAGATTTGAACAAAATGTTCATAAAAAATGTAGAGGCACAATATTTGATTACGATAAGTGAGGCAAATGTTTCAGATTTTATTTGTCCGGGTGATGGTTTGATTCTATTATTGGTTCGTTCTAGCTTACTTGCATCTTTGAATTAATTGCTTAATAGTATACTTTTGCTTTTGTAAAATACATGTAGTTAAAATACATAATTTCAAATGAAAAGATTAATCAAATGACTCTTATTCTACAAGCTACAAGTATAAAGCATAAAAGCAAAAAATATGAATGTTCTTCATCACGATCGTAGTCGTTGCCTAATTGTCAACTTTTGTTTCTGTTGTTGCATTGTAAAAAAAGCTTGCTTATTTTTGCCTGTTTTTGTAACCATGCATGCAAATGAGTACATCTCTTTTCCACCCCCTATTTAGAAAATGGTTGAGTCCATTCCAACACTTGACGAGCCTGAGATACGAAATGGTCATGTGAGTGTGTGTGTCCCCCCTCCCCCTCCTTTGAGACCACAACATTAATAAAAAAAATGTAGCCACAAATCTTTTGCAGAACAAAACATTGACATCGCAAGAATTAAATGTTTTTAATATTGTACTATATCTAAATTGTATTTTCTCTTTCTCGATCACAAAAATCAATTTAATAAAAGAAAACATCTTGATTATTGAAATCCCAAATGTATGGAGTTTTACTGAATCAATTAAGCATATCATCTATAGTGGAAACAAAAGTTTGATGTTGATTGTGGAAAGATTTAGAAATATTCCCTTTACAATCTAATCACCTATTTGTATGTTTAAACCTTTTAAAATAGGTAAAGCTTAGGCTCTGTCTTTGCATGTTCATTTTGTTTTCTAATAAATTGATTGTATGTGCATGTAGAATGTTATCAGTAAATTAGATTGCAAATACAAATGCATGTCATAGCGACACATTTCAAATAGAAAATCACTTTGATATGTTTTCATTTTGACATTTTCTACTGAATTTAAAAAAAATTTGCATGGAGAATTATTTCATTTGGGTTCAAATCACACATTTTTATGGATAATGATTAAATTCATTGTCCAAGTCATAAACTGCTTCAATTGGTTTCTTGCAATTTCATTTTGTTTTCCACCATATTTTGTGAATCCTCATTCAACACACCATTCATTGCACATCCCCATGCATGTCTTTTTGTGTTGGCAGTCATCGCAACAGTACTCCAGGCCTATCTACCGGCAGTCTGAACCACCAATTAGGGTGGAAATAAAAGTGAGTCTGATGGGCTGTATCTGAAATAGCCCTTCAGTTTTTTAATGATTGACTGAAAAAAGATTAAAACATGAACACAGGGTGCTACTGTATTATAAAAAAAAAAAAACAAAGACAAAATTAAGAAAATATAAAATTGTTCGATCCTCAACCTAGCTACTTTTTGTAGGAGATGTGATGTTCTTTCTCACACTACTTTTGTTAGAGTCCATGTGTAGGTATGCTTACTCCTTGTACAATAAAGCACTTTTAAATTTAGAATTCAAGCATCTTGCACTTTGACCCGTTTTGATTATTTGCTGTAATTTAAAGAATTTTGTCTAGGAACTTTGTAACGCATCTAGCAAAGTAAATGTAGTCTGCAGTTTATATACATGTTTGTGCTAAATTTCTATTACTAAATAAATATTAACATTTTCTTCTCCACTTGATATTCAAATACTTAAATAGTTTGAATTGTACTATGTAAGCCATAGGAAGTCAAGTTGTCCACTGATCGAAGGGATATAACTTCGCTGATTTGTACAAGTATATTATATGTGTAGTTGCTAAAGCAGAGTAATACATGTATTAATTTTCGAACTTTTATAGTAAATTAACTATTTGTCCAACTTATTTTCCTTTCTCCAAACTTTCTGATTCTTTAACCCCCCCCCCAAAAAAAAATAAATAAAAAAATGAATAAAAATAAAAATAACAACAAAAACCTAACAACAAAAACCTAATCTTGCCTTCCCATAATGCAATGCAGAAGCCAGTTCACACATCAATCAACTTTGGTGGTGTCACAGCGACAGATTCCTCAAGAGTAAGTCTCAGTGTGAACACATGTATTTGGAAAAAAAAAATTCTTCATATTTATTTCTACATTTTTAAAACAAAACAACAAACAATACAATATATGTGATCAAAATTTGTAACAATCAATGCTGTGACAATGGTGATTGAACATAACATAGACTCATAAGGTGTATACTGTACACTAACCATTATATTATCATGCTCATACAGTTTTATGTCTCTTATACATAATGCTCCTTACAAACAAAAAAGCTCAATAAATAATATGGTGTAGTCTTGTAATTCTAAAATGTTTTGATATGTGCTTAAATGTGTAAAATTCAAAGGTACATGTAATGTAAGATTAATGTATTTATTATTTGTTCTTTTGTTGTGTGCTCTTGTATGCTTTACTTTGTGCAAGTCCTTTTCAATGTTACTTTTGTTTGAAAACATTCTTTATTACATGTTTATAATTTCTGCAACTGTTTTATGATTTAAACAAACTTTTGTGAACAGTATGATTTCATTGTATACGTTCATGTAGGTGAATTCATTATCATTGATCATTAAATTGTTTTGCATTTATTCCTAAATACTTATGGGTTTAGTTGCCCGTTATGTTTACCTAGGATATAATTTCTAAACTAATTATGGTCATCTATGTTTTGAATTGAGGCTCAACATTTGGCAAACATATTTCATCAAAATAATAAAGTAGATGCTGAGTTTTTTTAATTGTGAAAGATTGTGAAAAAAATCCAACACATGATTTTCTTTTTGACAAAAAGTATATTAATCTATCTCTTTTTCTAGAAAAATTTAAAATAAATCTAACACATTATTTTCTTTTTGACAAAAAAGGTATATTATGATATTTTTTGTTTTACATTTTATGCAATTTTTTGTTTCATTCTTTATCATCGTCATAGCCAATGACATGTAAAGTAACATTCAGGCCAAGCATAACATATTATCAAGTATGTATTGAATTTGTCTTGATTTTAAATTTCCTGGTGTCCTGACTTAGATTTGCAAGTCGCAAATTTCACATCTAGCTTAATACACCTTTCAGTTTAGTGTGGAGATCTGCACTGATGTACACGAGTTTAGAGATTTGCTGTTTTTATAATATAATTAATTAACTTAGTGAAAACCAAGAGTAACACACATGTACCCTCATGAATTGAATACTGTCTTGATTAGAATATTGTACTGTAATGATTCAAACATTTTACATCTCACTCCTGCATCTTAGTGTTCATCAGAAATGCTCTAATGATTTGCAGTTCCTTAGGATCGTGATATGAATTATTACTATTTCAATTGCATGGAAGTGAAGAGGAAAGTCAAATTAGATGATGTTAGATTGATATTAATTCACAATAGAAGCATGGAATCATTTTTAAAATGACACTTTAGTACAATACACACAATAATTATATGTCACATTGATACAAGTATGTAACTTGATTTTAGAGCGTCTGTTTAACTTTAAGGGATAAATTTTCTTCAAAAGAAATTTGATAGAAAACAAAATATTGCCATAAAGATTAATTGCACATTTAGAGACATATTAATAATGAGGTTCATTTATTTACCTGTGCTTCGATACTATATCAAATGGTTTTTTTTGGAAAGCTACATTTATTTTTCAAAATATTAAAGATATAATTTCAATTTCAATTTCAATTTCAATATACATGTAGAGCTCAATAATTTAAAAGCAGTATGCCTCCATGATATAAAAGTATTTAACAGACATTTCCAATAATTTTACTTTGATTCAAATAGTTAATTGGCACAGGTGATGGATTCTTCAATGTCTTATATCGATTGAGTCATCCCTATTTGTACACAGTATTTGCCTTTTTCATGGATTACAGAGCATTTGTGAAGTAATGCATGTGACCATAAATGTACCTGTATGCTTTTTTAAATTAGATGAATATGTTTGTCAATAAATACCTTTGACTACATGTATAGTCAAACCTGTCTTAGTGACCACCTGTCTGTAGCAACCAACCTGCCTACAATGTCTTTAAAAAAGGATCCCTTGTAGAGAAAAAAACAACATGATACAGAACCTTCCTACAGATACCACCTGCCTACAATGGTCACTTTTTTTTTTAAACCATGAGTGGTCACTGTACACAGGTTTTACTGTACACGTATGTTGTTACATGTTTATGTGAGGTAAAATTGAGTATGTTTTTAGGTTTTGTAGTATTACTTGTACCATTCACACAACAGCTTTCATTGATGGTCATTCTAACATACCTTGCTCCTCACTTCACTTTGCATGTGTTTTTTGCGCACATGCTCACATGAATTTATCTACTAATATGCACATTTTAAAACATATTTTGTGCGCATATTTTCACACCTTTGAACGTTTTGATATATGTTTTACACAGTATACATGGTTTAATAGATGTGTAGGAATTCAAATTGAATATATACAGGATAGAAGAAATTTAAATTATGTTGAAAAATTGTAAAATTTCGGAATAGCTGTTGAAGTCATTAATGTACAGGAAGGAGGGGTAAAAATTTGTTGAAACAATGATGTTTTCACCCTAGAAGAAATGTGTAGAAATGTTTGTTTCTACAGATTATTGGCATTGTTTAAATTCATGCAAATACTTTAATTAAGACCATTAATGTCATATTTCAAAGGGAAGAGAATAAGAAAATGTTGACTATTCAACTCATTTTGATTATTTATCCATCATTTAGATAAAGCAAAATCAACAATCAACGGCTATCCCCAAAATATGGACAAAATGATTCATTGATTATTTTCTTTCTGTTTCCTTTTGCAACATCTGCTGCTGTTCCCATAGCAACGCACCTATGCCTCGTCCTCAAGCAATGGTGCGATGAACGTAAGTGCACTGATGCGAAGATATTGACAATGATGATGAATACATGTACCGTAATAGTTTCTTTCAGTGGTCTAATGATAATGAGCAGTAATGAACATAGAAAAATATCTGATTCGTCTCGAGCAATAGTGCAATAAATGTAAATGCGCCAATTTGATGATATTGATGATGACTTGGATAGTTTCTGTTCTGATGGCAATGACGGTAATACTTTTATGAACACCATAGAAGAGAAGCTGCCTTGGAGTTCAGTATTCTTAGCTGATAATATTGAAAGAGTTATTACTGACATACACAACCTCTAGGTCTGTACGATTGTTTTAATGATAATAATGGCAATTTATTACACAATTGTTGTGTCAATATGTAAAAAAACTGTTAAAGAATAACAAATACTTTAAATAACTTTATTCCAATACAATGCATGAACCAATCATTGTCTATCTATAATATTTATCAATATTTATCTATCTATATATTTATCAAACCACCATACCAACAAAACCTTTATAATTGTAACTATTTTACACCAATTTTTCCTTCATAAATCTAAATAAGATGTGAAACTACAATGTAGATGGGAAAGCGAAATGAAAGCCAAGCACAAAACCTCTTTTTTCTATGTTCAATTGCAAACAGATATATTTATCACCACAAACTAGCAAAACATTTATAATTGTGATTATTTTATAACAATTTTTTCTTTATAAATCTATATAAGATATGAAATTAGATGGAAACAAAATTGTATGCCAAGCACAAGACCTCTCTTATTTTCTACGCCGATTTGCTTGTTTGTCACCAGGGCAACGATCGCGACTCAGAGTGGGAACCCTTCAAGGTGTCGGCCCAGCGTCACCTCGAATGGCTCAAACACGCTACACTCCTCATGGAGGATCGCAACTTCCCCAGAGATGCGTCCTCCCTGAAGGTGAGATGATGAGGAGGATGAGGAGGAGGAGGATGATGATGATGATGATGATGATAATGAAGATGATGATGATGACGACGGCGACGATGATTATGTTGAAGAGGGTGATAGTGATGATGATTGTTATGATAACGAGGATGATGATGTTGATGAGGATGATGATGTTGATGAGGATGAGGATGATGATGATGATGATGGTGATAGTGAAGAGGAGGATAATTATTATGATTGTAATGATGAAGATGATGATGAAGTTGACTGACAGTAATAATGTTCAGACAAAGGAGAATAAGGAAGAATAGGAGGAGGGTGAAGATTATGGTGATGTTGGTGATGATGATGAGGATGAGGATGGTGATGATGATGATGAGGATGATGATGATGATGGTGATAATGTTGATGGTGATGAGGATGATGATGGTGATGATGAGGATGATGATGATGATGGTGATGAGGATGATGAGGATGATAATGGTGATGATGATAATGATAATGGTGATAATGATGATGATGATTATAATGGTGATGATGGTGACGTTGATGAAGACGATGATGGTGATGATGTTGATGTTGGTGATGATGATGATGATTGTAATGATGAAGATGATGATGAAGTTGATTATGACAGTGAAGATGTTCAGAGAAAGGATGATTAGGAAGAGTAGGTGGGAGAGAGAAGACTATGGTGGTGGTGATGATGATGATGCTTATGATGATTATGTTTATGAGGATTGTGATGGTGGTGGTGATGATGATGACGACAATGATGCTGATGTTAATGATCGTCGTGACTAGAAGGAAATAAGAGGAAACAAACAAGATTGAGGATATCTATAGATTATTAATGATAATGATGAAATTTGCTTCTCGCTCAGAATCTGCGTCGTGACTTTGAGCGGTTCCAGTCTGATGAGGTCCCCAAGAAGCTTCAGGAGAAGAACCGTCTCCTCTCAGATTTCCGAGCTCTCGAGGTGAGTCAAGACTATTTTAACATTGATGAAATTTCTGTAGATTGTACACCACTTAAAAAAAAAACATGGTTTTGGAGGATATCATACAAATCCTACAGTTCGATTAAGGCAATCGTTTCTGCGTGTCAAAGATGTACATGAACTGTGCCACTCTTTATTGCTTTATTCTTTCAACTGTGTAAGCAAAGCAATATTCACTTGGATTTGAACTGCCTCAATTATGACCTTTAACCTTTGACCATAGCGTTCAATGAAGGCATCAGGCAGCTTCCGTCCCCCGGCAGGCCTGCACGCCAATGACATTGAGTCCGCATGGAGTCGTCTCACGTTGGCCCAGCAACAGAGAAACAGCATGCTCAACTCAGAAGTCTACAAGTAAGTCTTACGTAGCTGTTACACCGCCAAACTGAATGCAAACCGGCACAAGACCGAATCATTTGAATGACTTTTCCATATTTCGAATGATTCCACTCATTAACTTTTTACAAATAGAAAGATAAAATATTCTTCTGTTGATCTGTTCCATACTAGATTCTGTAATTCCAATATAATGATGCATATCATGTAAATTTACATCTAGTGAAATACAAAGTAGCTCAAAAAGTAATGGTTTCCATTATCTATCTATTTTCGGTAATGTCATAAATGTTTGTTTTTTATTTCCCTATTTTAGGCAAGACTCTCTTGATTCCCTTGCCGACCACGTGTCCCGTCAGATCGTCCAAGTCTCCAGCGATCTGACGACCATCGAGGAACGCATCCAGGAATCTGACGGCAAGGCCGACAAGATGTCGGCTGGCGACGTTCGCATTCTCATCGACGACATCGAGAGCGCCACAAAGGTACATTGAGTTTTAAACATTGATGATGAAGATGATGATGATGATGATGATGATGATAATGATGATGATGATGATGATGATGATGATGATGATGATGGTGATACTGATGATGAGAATGTTGTTGATGTTGATGATGGAGATGATGATGATGAATTTGACGGCAAGGCCGACAAGATGAAAACAGTCATGCAATGTTTTTTACTACTGCATTTAATGAAATTAAGAATGTGAAAAAACATGGCAATTCAAAAGTATTTTCTGTACAAATACTTTATCTGCCACGATTTCATCTCTCTTCCTCCAGACTTGTGAGAACAACATCCGGATCCTGGAGCGTGAGATCCAGCAACTGAGAGACGGTCAGCATCACCAGGCCCAGTCCCTAGGCCGCAAGTAAGTTTGTCTTCAAATTATCAACATAGAAACACGTTACAAATGGACCAAGCATGGTGGCTTAGCGGTTAAGAGTGTCCGCCTCATGCACGGGAGGTCCAGACAGGGTCATACCAAAGACTTTAAAAATGGTACCTTCTCTTTTCTAGCCGGGCGCTACGATTTATAGAATGGAGAATGGAAAGTTAATCACACAAGTTACCAGAGGACTGGCCCCCTTCTGTAGCTATCGCTACATTTGCGTGGAATCTGTAAAAAGAGAAACAAGAAGAGAACAATACTGTCAGTTCAAGTAGCTAAAGTAGGACCTTTGATAGTAGACCCAAGATCTGATAATTTGGACCTTTGGTATTAAGCCTGACTGTATCTCTGTGACATTTGAGAAAGAAATAACCTCTGACAATTTTTCAAATTACAGAACTGACGAACTCCAGAACAAGCTGCTCGCGGTGCGCAACTACCAGATCGCGGGCAAGACGCAGAGCGTGACGACGCGCACCATGGTGCAGGGAGAGCAGATCCGCGTGGAGCGTCGCGTGCAGCTCCACACCGAGCGCCGCGTCGTGGACCCCAAGATCTACGGTTTCCTCACCGAGTGCTCCAACTGGATCCAGTCCAAAACGGTGAGAAGATATTGACTTCACCTCGATCACCATACTTATCAATCTCTGTTTGAATGTGATACTCTGAAGGTCCAATAGCTACCACTGAGATTCCCATAGAAATTATTCATGCCCCTGGTGCCCATACTGGGACACCCCAATCGAGGATATATATTAACTTGCTGCATATTACCACAGTTCCTATTTTGTTCCTATTGTGGCAAGCTCTGCCGACATCACTGAGTTGGAAAAAGAAGCCTGTTCCCATGGCAGACTTTGCTGCATGACCGATTTGGAACTTTAGGTTTTGTGAGTATACACACTGCAGCATTGATTGCATGACTGTTGGATTATATGAATCGAACAGTCCTATAATAATAATATACTCGATTTATAAAGCATTTAATATGATTGATAATCATCTCTATAGCAGATTTTATTGCATATCCGAGCGGTTTATCGAATATCAGTCTGTAGGTCATGTTGCTCTTGTTTATCTTTCACTGCTTGCATGGTAACTTTAATTGATCATTCTTATCTTGGTTATTTTTTTTTTGTCTTCAGAAAAAAGTATATATGTAATTCATCAGCTTATCATGATTCTTTTTGTTTGTAATTCCCCTCTGACATTACAGGTGTCCATACGCACTGCACATTGCGGTCAAGATCTGAACTCAGTCCAGACCTCCCTGGCCCAGAGCAAGGCTGACCTCCAGGTCATCAAGGAGTTCAGCGTCAACCTCGAGCGTTGCAGGGCTGTCCAGGTAAAAATAAATTACAAACGGGTTACAAATAAGTTACAAATATTGCAGATAATGTCATAATGACCCCCTAAAGTTAAACAGCTCTTAAAAATGCAAGTTTGATGGAAACCATCAATCATTGAACGTCGAACGTTGCAGAGCTGTCCAGGTAAATATAAATTATGAACAGAAAATATTGCAGATTTTGGTCCAGATTAAAGTTTTTAATTAAAATATTTTATTCAAAGAATGCATCATTTCAAATTGATATTCAAACTCAGTATGTCCAGATATGATTTTTCACCATACTCTTATCTTTGTTTCGTCTTTCAGAAAAACCTGACCGGCGATGACCTGCAGCGCTACACTGATCAGATGACCAAGCTGGATGAGAGTTACAGACAGCTTTTGGTAAGATATTAGTTTGTCACATATTCTCCAACATTTGTTCCAATAAAGGAACTGTGGGGGAGGGGGCGTGTTTCACAAATATCTCAAATTGGAACCTAAAGTTAGACCCCAAAAGTATGGAAAGCCATTAGTTTCATTAATGCCCTTTTTTTTTGTAAAAGTCCTCTAAAAAGGCATTAAATATTGTTTCAAATCATTAATATTTTGCTATTACCAAGGAGATTTCCTGCTCATCCTGTAAGCTGTATAAAAGTATAAAGTATAAAAAGTATATTGAATATAAATTGCTCATGAAGCTCAGCTTGCCTTTGTTCAAGCCGCCACCATGGAGCTGATGTGGCTGGAATAGAAAGATGATATCGAGGAGTCGAGCTGAGATTTTGTTTAAGTTTTCCAATCACTAATATGCTTTTTTTTCCTTTTGCAATTACAGGACCAGGCTTCTCATCGTGTTGGTGACCTGGAAGCCCTGCTAGCCTTTGTTCAAGCCGCTACCAAGGAGCTG
>JAUELG010420137.1:0-12886 GCA_031471515.1 Dendraster excentricus | reverse complement strand
CTACGCAACCCTACGCAACTGTACGCGGATTTAAGGTACGCGGTGCCTACGCAACACTACGCAACTGTACGCAACTGTACGCAGATTCCAATGTGAGAGCGACTTCTTGTAAACTATTGTTCACGAGTATTTCGGCGTACTGGGTACGCAACTCTACGCAACTGTACGCGGATCCTCAATGTGAGAGCACCTTTAGGCTCTGTGAAAGGCCTCGGCTCTTCCAGATGTGAGACATATTCTGTACCGTATCAATTGCTAGTCTTCTTCTTATATTCGTGATGCTCTCTCTCCTTTGCTTTTGATTATAGAGCCCAAGTATTCAAAATGATTGACCACTTTGATCTTCTTTCCATCTATGATGAAATCGTTGTTGTTACTGTCTGTCAACTATGTGTACCATTATTCTCGACTTGTTGGTGTTCAATAAAAGGTTCCTCTCTTTGTTTGCCTTTTTGATGAGTCTTAACAAGGGAATGAGTTCCTCTCCGCTGTTGCAAATACGATTGGTGTTAAATATTTGTTATTAAAAAAGAGTTGATCCCAATATATTCTGATCTGATATATTCAGGAATTTGTGTAGTTATCTCTAAATCGATTTTTATCAAGATCATATGCTGTCTATTATGATGTGCGCTCTTTCAAATGTTATATGTTACCTCATCGACAAAATAATGTATTTACTGAATCGCCCTCTAAACCAAGCTTAAACTGAAAGGGGTAGTTTAGTTTTGGTAAGGCTGAACTTTAGTAACCAAACCTGGACAGTAAACTTATAAACTAAGAGCAATAACTCCACCATGCTCGAAAAAGAATACAAAATTGCAAAATGACTAAGTAAGAGTCATGTTATCAATCAAAAAGTGCCATTTTGAACACCAGAGGGCGCTTCTAAAAGGGCATCAGTTTCAACTATTTACATACAAAATTATGCATGTGATGTTTGATTGAAATAATGATTAGATAGAAAAATCATCAACAAATAATTTAAAAACGATTTAGAAAATTTTTGAAAATGTTCAAGCATTTTTTTTTTTTTTTAAACATCTAATTATTTGGGCCCCAAATAATTATAAGATCAAATACATGTACTGATATTTCAGCCGTTTCTGGGTCAATTTCAACAAAATAAAGTTTATTCTGCCATTAAAATTGCATGTTCTTTTGAATTTGATACTCAGTGTTTCATTACCTCACAAAAAATTGTGATGTGCAGCGCCCTCTCTACCAAAACTAAACTACCCCTTTTACTACCCAAACTTAAATAGCCCTTTAAGCAATCAGTACGCCTATATGAAACGCAATGTCATACAAATGTCATGAATATCGGTTCTTCGTTCATGGTCAGTACATGGATAACCAGTCGATAATAATTACAAGGAGAAAAAGGACATGCAATATAACATATCAAAATAGAGATTACACAAGGGTTCGTGCTAAACAAGTGGTCGCCTGGAAAATATTTACAATTTGTATTAATGATTTGATTTATGATCCGTAATGAACCAACTTGACCATTAGATGACCTTTTATTGAAATATTGAAAGGGCGTCATGTCTTCAGCTGTCTAATGAAGCCTAACGTTTATCATACTTACATTTCTGCAGCTTTCGTTAAATACATACTATCTTTCCTATAAATACAGGACTGATACAATCATAACTTCACTTCATCTTGTCTCACTTGAACGAGCAGTCAAGAGCGATTGGAATATCTGAAATTCGACGAAAGCTGCGGAAATGTAAGTATGATAGACATTGGGCTACATTAATTATCTGTTTTATGCGAAATCAGACGATTCCGTTTACATTACGCACTATCTTGCAATTCCTTGATTGACAAAAATGAAGATGTTTAGATACAATAATGTGTTTGATGTTATTAGTACTGTATGCACTCCTTAGTTTGATACAATGGGGTCCTTAATCGGTCTTCGAATTGTTTTAATCATGTCATTAATCAATCTCCCTGTTCTCACTATACTGTTATTCTATTGTTACGCTCACCACCCACATGACTGTACTATTATGATATTAACACTGTCTTATTGATATGTATTTTGTCTCATTTAGCATGAAGACCCGTGTTATATTTGGCTTGGCGATGTGCCTTGTTTTCGCCATTGACAGCATCAATGCAGCCCCGGCTCCAAGAATCAATATCAAGAGTAAGTAAAATTTTGATAACGAATTTTGTAAATATTTTGAATTTTTAATTCAAATATATAAGGAAACTGACCAATAATATATTGTGATTTTAAGTGAGCAAAGAAAAATGGGTTTATAAAGCTTATGACCACTTGAGCAATGATGAATTAAGGAGCGTCAGGGAAGAACGCCGTCGTAGAGTTTTATATAGCTCAGTCGGTAGAGCACCGGTCTATCAGTCCGGAGGTCTCGGGTTCGAATCCCGTTGGAATCCCATTTTTCTTTCTTCACTTTTAATCACAATATTTTGAGCACTTTCTTGTTATGTTAATTTTACCCATTTTCCAAAAACAGCATTGCAATATAAACCAAACGCAAAAAGTAACTACCCCCTAAACAACAGCTCATAAAGTCATAACAAGAATCGTTTCAAGATTTCGTTTTGTCCAAATATTGATATGATAGTTAGGAAAGCAATATGTATTAATGAGAGGCGACCTTTAATCCATGCTTGAAAATGCACACATTTAACAGAAATAGTCATATTTCAAAATTCGCAAACGTACTACATATATTATCATATCAGTTGCTTGAGTACTGAGCAATTTCTAATTGCACTGTTTTGTAATTGCAATGATTGTATTTAACCAATTACATGACACTACAAAACAAAATGGATTGAATTCAATGAGTATTATTTCATTAACCATAATTAGCCTAATGCTTAAGTAAGGAAACATTTAAGAGAAATATGCTTATTTCAAAATTCGCAAACGTACTACATGTATTATCTTATCAGTTACTTGAGTACTGAGCAATTTCTTATTGCATTGTTTTATAATTGTAATTATTGTATTTAACCAAATAAATGACATTAAAATACAAAATGGATTGAATTTATTGAGTATTGTTTCATGAACCATAACTAATGCATTTAGCCACATGTTCTGTTTAAAAACAATGTACAGGCATGCGCAATTTCTTGTGACTTATGAAAGTGGGTCATGTTGTATTTCATCTCTGCTCATTCAGCTATGAAGTGAATGGATATCTCCAATTGTCATACAATATGTATATAGCAGGTGTAGACATATTGTGCTAAAATTACAGCTTTAGGCAATTATCAGATATGAAATCATAAGCATTTGTTTATCGGGGTAGTTACTTTTGTATAGGATCGGTTTAGATTCCGACTCAATTATCATGTACATGTATAACGTTGGAAAATGTATCCATGTACTACAGTACTAGTACAAAATATCCAAAACCTCGTACCCTAGCAAATCGCATTCATTCATAGTTTCTGCTGAAAATTTAATCTTATAATGACAATAATGAAGTAATTGTTTATCTTAAAATGATTGCTTCTGTGCTATGTTTGTGTGCAATTCTAAATAATGATTGCAATGTTTATATTGTTTGTAATAATTCTATCTTTGCAGGGGATTCGATTCCATGCGATGGAGGTAGTGGAACAAACTGCGGAGGAGGCAACGGAGATGGGAATGGCAATGGTGGAGGGAATGGAGACGGAGACCACGATACGGACGGACATGGCAACGGGAATGGTTGTGCGAACGGGGGCTCAGGGTGCACCTACGGTACACAGGGTGATGTTGGAGGCTATGGTGGTAGCGGTGTGAGGTACAACAGTGTTAGTAGTGGCGTTGGTGGTACGTACAGTGGTACGTACAGTGGTACCAGGGGTACCTTCAATGTTGGAGGAAACGCCTATGGACAGCGTGGTGGTTGTGGTGGCGGAAACAATGGAGATGGCGACTGTGGGGACAGTGACAACAACACCGACAACAACGGCAACAGCGACAACGGAGACAACGCCGGCAGCAATGGCGGGGAGGCAGATGCGGATTCATCCAACGGTGGTAGCAACGGAAGCAGCGGTGGTAGTGGAGGTAGTGGTGGTAGTGGTGGTAGTGGCGACAGCAGCAGCAGCAGCAGCAGTGAAGAGGATACAGACACAGACGTAGCATACAACGCCGCTACCGATGCAGACACGCCCGATGCACCGGATACACCTGATACCAACGATAATTATGATGGTCAAGGTTGCGATGGCAACAACGGCGATTGCGGGAATGAGGGGTGCAACCAACAGGATGGGGACAACGGTTGCAATGATGGCAGTGATGGCGGAGATGGGGGATGCGGCAACGGGTGCAGCGATGGTAACGGGGGATGCGGCAACGGGTGCAGCGATGGTAATGGGGGATGCGGCAACGGGTGCAGCGATGGTAACGGGGGATGTGGAGCTTGCCCGGGATCGGTCAAATCCAGTGCCAACGGCGCAGGAGGAAGTTCCGGTGGTAATTAAGTCTTCACATGCCTTGAAAATTGTAGCTCTATAGGCAACCGTTGCTATTCACGGAACCATTCGTACAAATATATGTTCATTTATTATTCCATGTTATGGGCATTATTGGTGTTTATTAATTTATATTTCTTCATCATGTTATAAATTATATATTTTGCATGTAACTATATATTTAAAAGTGACATTTCTCGTAATTTGGATTTACTTTTATTACTGCATTTGATATTTTATCTAAAATACTTTACGCAAATTCGATATTAATATTTTTTTACACTGTAGTACGCAAATTATCTATGTAAAAAGGGTAGCAACAAAACTTGGACAGTAACACTATAAACTAATAGTAATAACTCCACCATGCTCGAAATGTATACAAAATTATAAAAAATTACAAAATTATAAACAAATTATCTATGTAAAAAGGGTAGCAACAAAACCTGGACAGTAACACTATAAACTAATAGTAATAACTCCACCATGCTCGAAATTGTATACAAAATTATAAACAATTAAGTAAAAAGTACGTAATCCTTAAAAAGAGCAATTAAAACACAAAAAGGGCGCATTCTTAAAAGCATTGGTTTCAAGCATTTGTAATACAAAATGATGCATATTATGTTTTATTGAAATAATGATATAGAGAGACCGTCAACAACTATTTAAAAAAAAACACACCTTTGAAGTTTTTGGAAAAAGTGCAAGCATTTTTGTTTAATCATCTAATCATTTGGGCCCCAAATAATTATAAGATCAGATACATTTATTTATATTTCAGCCGTTTCTTTGTCAATTTTGACCAAATAAAGAGTATTCTGACATTTAAAGCATTTCATTACATCAAAAAGATTTTTGATGTGAAACGCACTCTCTACCAAAACTAAACTACCTCTTTCAGCAATTAATGTTAGTTAACCTCTAGAAATACTTTAAGGTTAGTCTTGTTTTCAAGCAAACCTTGGACACTAACAAAATTCATTTTTAAAATCAAACCCATTGTGCAGCCATCTCATTAAACCTGTTGATAGAGGTTTTTATATTTTGGGGTTTCCGTTTGTTGATTACAATACAAAAAAAATTAATATATAAAACAAAATTGTGTTAACTTAACTTTTTTAAACACCATTAAACATAATTGTATTGGAGAGTGCGATTTATGAAATGCTTAGGTCTTCTTTTCTGTATTATAATGATAATGTTTTACTTTTGACTTGTACGTGCATTCGTGCGCTTTTGTTTACATGTACTATTTATTTTGATTTGTTTTCATTTCCTCAATGTATCTGAAACTGAAAGACTACACTTTATAATAAAGTGTGACATGATAATTACATTTGTGTTTTTTCCGGTCATTTTGTATTTGTTTGTTTGTGTGTGTGTTTGTTTGTATAATTGTTTGTTCATATGTTTGTTTATTTGTTTGTTTGGTTGCTTTTTTGTTTGTTCGTATGTTTGTCTGCTTGTTTGGTTGTTAATTAGTTGGTTATTGTGTTCTTATGTTTGTTTGTTTTTTGTTTGTTTACTTTGTTTGCTTGTTTGTGTTGTGCATGTTTTGGTTGGTTGATTGGTTGTTGTTCAATTGATGTTAGGTAATGAGCAAAAATGCATTGACTTTGAATACATTTTGAATACATTTATAACTTTCCAGCGAATAAATCCCAACACCAAATGCCTTTTTAATGAAAGGGAAATTCGAAAATCCGGAACATAATCCATGCTTGTATCTTTGATACAAAATACAAATACAACATGATATAAGAGAAGCATTATAAGTCTCAGGGTGTGTTTATACTTATCTTCTGAAGGCAGAAAAAAGCGTTTTGAAACGCTGATCAAAACGCCGATTACGGGGGTACTGCTTTTGAATTGAGGCGTTTATATGACGTAATCTAAACGTCTTTATACGTGATGTTGCGTTTATGATTCCCCAGAAACCCTGATTTGAATCGCCGATCGTAATCGCCGATTGTAAACGCACAATTTTATGCGTTTTGAATCAGCGTTTACAATCGGCGATTATAAGGAAATAAGTCCGGACACAACGGCGTTTTGCACTAATCACGTTTGAGAAGCCTGATTTTGGCCCAAAATTTTGAGCATAGGGTGTGTTTATGCCGTGTTCATTATTCCGAAGGTTCACTATTTCGAAAACGTATTTGTTTTCGGACCAATGAACCTTCAGAATAACGAACCTGATTTCGTTTTCGGATTAACGAACCTTCGGAATAACTAACCTTTGGAATAACGAACCTTCGGAAAAATGCAACAAATGTTTGGATTAACGAACCTTATTTCGCTTTCGGATTAAAAAACCCTCAGGTATAGGAAATTTGCGTGTTCGGAATAACGAACCTTCGGAATAATGAACCTTCGGAATAACAAACCTTCGGAATAACGAAACGCACCCAAATAATTAGATGGGTTTTTTAATAAAACAAATGCTTGCACTTGTTCAAAATTTTCAAAGTCGTTTTTTAATTATTTGTTGATGATTTGTCTATCTAATCTTTATTTCAATCAAAGATCACATGCATACTTTTGTTTGGAAAATTATTTAAACTGATGCCTGTTTAGAAGCGCCCTCTTGTGTTCAAAATGGCTCTTTTTGAATGATAACATGCTTTTTACTCAGTCATTTTGCAATTTTGTATACTTTTCGAATATGGTAGAGTTATTGCTCTTAGTTTATAAGGTTACTGTCCATGTTTGGTTACTAAAGTACAGCCTTAACAAAGCTAAACTAGTTGTCTCGTTCTGTCTCGTCCCCTTCAAAAGTGTACGCGTGTGTGCGAATGTTGGTATACGTGTGTGCGTGTCCGCGTATGTGTGTGTGTGTTTTTCTCTTTATAATAGCTTAAACCTCCAATTATTATTCGTCTGCAATTCACAATATGTGATGACGTAAGATTTGCAATTGTTTATGTATGCTGTGTAATAAATTTATTTCAATGGAATTGTAATCTTGTTTTATTCTCTGTTTAAGATGTTTCACATAAATAAATCACTTAAAAAAAAAAAAGTGTGTGCGTTTGTGCGTGCGTTTGTTTGTGTGTGTGTTTGTTAAATGGGTATAATACCGAAGGCTACACCTTTTTTTTTGTTCCAATAATACTGGTATTATATTTCAAGAACTCAAAATAACTAGTCATTGGTTCATCAATTCATAATAATTCAATAATTTATTGTCGATTAAACTTAAACATTGAAACGACCAATTGTAAATACACAATGGCTTACCTAAAATAAGTATCAAAACAAATACTTTATACACATTTAGATATAATACACATTTAGTGAAGTATACTCCTTTCGTAATACATAATTAGATAAGTAATAATCGATTGAAAATAACTACATTAAATTTGTAGGGTAACATGAATGGAAAATTTCAACCAATTAACTTTTGATCAAGTTACCTTGTAACAAAACAGTGTAAAACAAAAATTGTAAACTTGTAAATGTAACATATTGTTCTTAAAATAAAATCAAAACTAACATTTGGCGGTTTTTTATTCTAAGAATACACATTATAGTTAATAAATTGTAAATTGGACAATAACATACATACAATGGAGAACATAGTGATAGCATACATATGTTAATCTGCAATGGAGGGAATATCACGGTGTTCCTCTCCGGGTGATTTTGCAAATTATATTAAGGGAAGATTTTAAGTACCTGGACGTAATCTCGGGGCATACAATCTTAATACAAAAGCACTTCAAATACCAGGTTTCGACAAAAAAAAAACATCACATGTAGTCTTTTACAAATGTTATAGTAAAATATGAACGATTACAAATTATGTGTAGGCTATGCACAATCTACATAGCAGTGGTACAATATCATTAAAGGCAACGCTACGTCACTGTATATGTTATGTCCCGAAAATATTAGATACTCATAGTAGTTGCACTTTTCACGGTGGGGGGGGGGGGCCCCCAACAAAAAATAAAAATAAATTAATAAATGAAAATTTAAAACGGAACGGGGCACTTTAAATTATGTAGTACCAACATGATTGTGTTCATCGGATAGGTTGCATTTTCCAATAAATAAAAAAATACCAGGAAAAGCAAATTTGGTCGTTTCATTATGTTTAAGGGCGCTGCGAGTGACACAATATCCGGTGGCAATCTATGTCAATTTTTACTAAGTCAGTGCCACTTAAATCGTACTTCCTGCCCGTAATAACATCGAACGGCCATACCCATTGTCATGGCACACCAGTGAGTGCATACTAACAATAGCGCACGGATTGTTAGTTGTTTGATGGTTTTGATAAAGAGTAAGTGCGATTTAACAGGCACTGACTGAGTGTAATTTCAAGCCTGTAGTCTGATGTCATGTTGCCACTCACAGCGCCCTACAAAAAATGCTCTTCTAGATATCTTTTTTTAGGGATGTGTCCCATTCCGTTTAATGGGGGCCACCCTGTATACAGTATATATGTTACTTTATCAGTATTATATTCCAGATTACCGTGCCCTTTTCGAAAAAAAAAAGTGAACGTAACCATAAGCTGGATACACAGAATGGAACAAAAAAATGAGGTGCCTTAATTAGGGTATTATCGCATTTATATAAACAATATAAGTACAATTGAAACGGAAAAAATGAATTAATCTGAATTACCAACATATAATGAATAAAACCAAACAAACTATTTATACGATGGTACCTGTGAGTGGATTGTACAACTACGACGGATTTATAAAACAATTACAAGTTAACGCCACGGCTGATTTGTTAAATTTATCAGCCGGTGACAATAAAACATTATTTGTATAACTTTTTTTAAATAATAGAAATAAAATTATTACTGTTTAATATCGTGAACGCGAGGTTCCACCGACGCACTGTCCCGTCGCATCATATGTGCACCGCATGGTCCCTGCACCTGCAGTTCCCGGGGCAGCAGGAGCGTATGCAGGGGCAACAGGGGCGTAGGCCGGAGCAGCAGGGGCGTAGGCCGGGGCAGCAGGAGCGTAGGCCGGGACAGCTGCTGGCGCACGGAAGGGAGCGCGTGGTGCCGAAGGGGCGCGAGGTGGCAAAGGCATTGGGGGAACACCGCCGATCGCCGGGAAGGGAAGCTGAGGTGGTAGAGGCGGGGCTACGGCACCAGTCTGAGTTGTCCCGGTACCAACGCCACCCGAAGTCGCCCCTGAAGCCCCACCGTTAGCAGCATCGGTATCCACATCGGCATCATTGTCATAAGCATCATTATCAGCATCATAGGCATCTTCAGCGTCATAGGCGTCATACTCGTATCCTTCTTCGCTGCTCTCGGAACTGTCGCTACTACTGCTGCTGCTCTCTTCGGTATCATTGCCAGCTACAAGACCAACGAATTCAGTTCCCGGCGGGACTGGGGCCCCGACAGGTACCAAGGGGGCAGCTGGTGCATAGCCCACTTGGGGGACTAATGGTTCCCTAAACGTAGGCGCTCTTGGAGCAGGTGCCTGCATTGGTGGCTGAGGGACCGGTGCGCGAACAGGTGTCTGTGGAGGAGGTGGTGGTGGTGGCGCTTGTACAGGTGGCTGGGGTCTCGGTGCAGCAGGAGCACGCGGAGCAATAGGGGCAACAGGAGGTCTCATCGGTGCCTGTGGAGCGCGAGGGGGTGCAGGCGCACCCCATTTACGACACGAGCCCTGGTATGCCACCTGGACGATCTTACCGCTCCTCTCAGCCTCCTCTTCTACGTCACACTGATCGGTGTATGTCATGCCGTCAGTTCCACAGACGGGCCCAGACCGACCTCTTGTACAGGAGGAATCTCGTGGCACTGTCATTGATAAGAGGAGATATGCATAGGTCATGTTATGTTGAACAGGCTGATTAAAGATTTCAATGGTTTAAAGGACCTATAGAATACAACGTACTTTGACACTTAAATTCCATAGTTGATGAATTGAAACATAGGTTCATGGCGAAAGAAAAAAATCCATCCAAGTAAATACAGTAGTGAGTTAAAACTAATTTTCTACACTCGGCAGCCAGTTTACGCCCCACCCACATTTAGTGTGATTGGCATGTGTTTGACAATTCATTGGCTTACGCCATATCTACATTATTTAGTTTATTAGTCCGTTCTTTCTTAGATGACGTCACATTTCGACGATTTAAAGGGGGCGTTCCCAGGAGAATCAGATTTTACTAATTACCCCAAAATTGATTGATTACATAATAAATTACTGCCAAATTCTGTTCCTTCGGGAAAAATTACGTCTAGAGACCCAAAATGTGAAATTTAGGACATCTAGAGGCAGTAGTTCCTTTAATGCAATATACAAGGACATAAAGTGGTTATAGAATGTATACTACTTACGTTTCCACACATAGCATTCAGTCTTCTATAACCGATCGACGCAATACACCAAACAATTCATACCATTGTAACATTTTGATATTAGCCCTCCGAGCGAACATAATTAATTCCATGAGAATAAACACAGTAGTGATTTTAGACCAATTTCTTAATGCCAAATCTCACTTAGCAGCCAGTATACGCCCTGCCCACATTTAGGGTCCGGAATCGGCAGCGCGATTGACATGTGACTTGACAATTAATTGGCTTAATTGGCTTAATTCACTAGTCCGCTCTTTAGATGACGTCAGATTTTGGCGATTAAAAGGGGGCGTTCCCAAGTCAATTCGATATTTACTTATATCTCCCAAATTGACCGATTTCATTGGAAATGACTGCCAAATTATTTTTACTGAGGGAAAAGGTACGAATAGAGAGCCTAATTGTGAAAATTAGGCCATCTACATGCTGTAGTCCCTTTAAGGGGAAGTTCGCAAAACCGAATGGCCGTCATAATGGCTTTAGAACAAAATGATAACATGGATTTTTAAATTATATTTGCCGTATTTGGACGCTTCTAAAAATGTAGAATATTTATAATCCTCACAGAATTTTAAATAAGGAACCCGACTGAGTGCTCGCACTAACTAAATAATTATGCTAAACCGGTGTAGCTTTGTGCGTTATTCATGATGATATACAAAACACGAGTATGGTTTTCGTGATGACTTACCTCTCGGTGCTGCGTGAATAAGCACTGCCACAGAAAGCAGACATAGCAGAATAAGTTTTGTCGTCATCCCCTTCATTGTGCAGTGATGAAAGAAACCTAAATGAGGACAACATGTAACATTATCAATTACAATAATAAGTTATTGCCTTCTTTTTTCTGAAATGTTCAATCGATTACAATTGACGTTCATAATAATGTAAAAATAAAACTTTGACTGAATCAATTCGTAATCTTATAAGCATGTACGAATGAACAACAAGTCATTTAGGAACGAACATAATTCTTAAACATATCGAGATGTTGAAACATAATGCTAACAATATATTTAAAAGAATAATTCGTGTAAAAAACAAATAAACATGACTATTCATCTAAATTGGTATTTTAAGCTTTTCTAAAGGAAATAGTGTCGATAAATGAGAATTGGATTGCAAAGTTAACAAAATACTTACTTGCAATTGTGTGAAACTGTAGATTCAACAAAGGAGTCACTTCTAATGCAGCAAAGATGCTCGTGTTCTTTCTGTAGAGGCGGGCAAGAGCCAATTGATGCTGGTTCGGTGAAAGCATCCTATATTTATACAGAAGCCCAGCTTTTTCCATGCAGATGATGATGCATAGAAGGATAATATCAGAGCACTCTGACATAACCAAATCAGACAATATCTTAGGAAACAATTAGGACCACGGTCATCATGTTTAATTATGTATCACAATTATTTAAACAAATATCTGTGCATTGATCAATTTTAGTGTATTACTCTCATTATCAGATTACCAAATAACTAATAGATATCGCGGAGAACGTTTCTGCCTAGTAATTCACGTCGCTGTATTGAGCAATATCATCTCTTGATTATAGCGACACAAAACAGGTGCGTGAATCACTCCTGACAGCTGGCGGGGTTGGGGTTGCACTTTTTTTTATATTCTACAAAAATATAACTAAATAACCTTTTTTACATAATCATTTTCTTAGGAATGTGTATGGATTCTTTCTCCGATTTCTTGTTTATAGTTTGTGTTATAGCCTTGTATAGATGTACGTGTACATAATTAAATATTTGCTCTGTTTCATGTTTATGGCGGCACTTTGTATTCGGGGTCGCATAATAAACATGTATTCGATAACTAGTGAAATGTAGTCAGTGTATGGGAAATATGGCAAATGTACTGCCCCCCCCCCCCCTCCCTCCTCCGGATTGAAGAGAGACAATTTGGGCAAACTTAAAGGGGTAGTCCGGGCCTGATAAAACTATTCGTTATTTGAATAAGCAGAACAAGAGGAATAATTGATGAAAATTTGATCAAAATCGGACAAGAAACACGGGAGTTATACCTGTTTGAACATTATGTAGTAATGAGCGATCGTT